>JAOEHY010028405.1:0-63829 GCA_025447955.1 Psilopsiagon aurifrons
CAAGTAAATTAAAATTGCTGCTGCAGTATTGCTGACCTCTTTCACACAGAGCATCAAATCTCCAAAGAGTCCCTTACAGCCTGGTCCTTTCCCAGTGCTGTATCCTATTAGTGCACTGACCCTTTGTGCATCCAACAGAGCTACTAACCAAAAATGCCTTTGGAGTCTGAAAGCTGCAGCACAAAGGCAGCCCTTGGGTTTGAATAGGGCAGAGCAGAGAGTTTATTCCTCCTTGGAGCAAGCTCTTCTCTGTGGCATGGGGGTTACAGCAGAGCAGGCAAGGGGAGAGGTTGGGCCCTTCAGCAGATAGAATTCACCTATTATAAATGAAACAAATTGAAGTCTACACTAAGGGCTTCCCAAAACAGTTCTCACCAGCTGACTTGGGTTGCATAAGGAGCCTCAGACATAGCCGATTTCCCAAGCCTAATTCACTATGGAGGAAAAACTGAGGGGGAAAAAAAAAAAGCCAATAAAAAAAAAAATCAACAAAAAACCAAACCTCTGGTTTGAATCTGGATCAGAAAAACAGCAGTCTGGTTGTGTAACACAGAAGGGCATCCCATTCAGAACGTAATAAAGACAGCACTTGAAAAATAAAGCATCTTTCAGGTATTCGAACTACAAAAGCTTTCTTGAAACATTCCTTAAACTTTAAAGATGAGAGCAGAGTGTCCAGAAGCTCCATCAAGCTAACTTTTAAAGAAGCTGGTGTGAGTTGGTTCAGAAAGCAGCTTCTTCCTACATGTCTCCAAAAGTTTTGAGAAAGAGTGGGACATATTGACATGCAGAGAACAAATAGATAACCTAGATTATCTGGGACAACTTCAAACTACAGGGACTGTTCAGATGGGCACAGCTGGTCTCCAGGAAGAAAAATCCAAAATGAAATGGTATCCTAATGAATTCTCTCTTACAAGTCAAGGGCCTCAAAGATGACTTACTTGCATTATCATAATAGAAGACTGGTAAGAGAGAGGCACTGAGCCACATGGAGTACTCCCACATCCCAAATGCTTGCTTTTCTTTCCTTTTGCCCAGTTTCACCAATGAATCCTTTAGGCAAGATATTTTCTTTCTCAGTAAGAAATTGGGGGGGAAAAGGTGAAAGAAAAAGACTACTATCCTATCACAAACAAAAGACCATATGAACACAGCTGTTTAACATTTCACTTGAAAGTCATTGTGGCTAGTTTCATCAGCAATTATTTTTCCTCTTCAATCGTTACTGACCACACTCTGTTCACAGGTCATTTAGGACTTCTAGTTTCTCTTATTCTTCAATTTGTGTGCTTAAGGTAGGAAACAAAGACTTAAAGATTGGATGTCTGCACCTATTACAATACTTCCCACGATCTGTCTCTCACATTGTATTACCACTTTCCTTCCCCAGGTAAGTTAGGAAGCCCTGCTAAGTCTTCAGACAAGTTAACAGCAGGCTTACAATGATACGTTTGTCACTACTACTGGAATCAAAGCAGAAGTCTGTTTTTCTTCCTTTCTCCACTTCAACACTTTTTATTTATATATTTAACTAACCTATTTAACTGATTGTGCCTTTCTGCAGAAACCAGAAATTTTGGTGTCTGGTCCCTTCCCTTGATGTAGCCCAGAGGAATCTTGTCTCACCCACATCCCTTGGCTACAAGGGAAACATGGGATAAATCCCCCAGAGCTAATACTGAAAACACAGCACTTAGAAGGGCACTTCAGGTCCTTCAGGCTTTGAATTTTCTGTAAAAGACTTAAAAAATACTGAAAAAAAATATATGATCCTTTAATATTTAATCAAGTTTGGTAACAGTACCTCATCTTCAAAATAAAAATTAAATGTTAATGCTTCATGGATATTTGCAGCTATTGTTTGCTCCTGTAGTCACAGAGAAAATGAAACTAAGCTATATACTTTGGCCCCGATGTGGTCTATAAAATACACTTCATATAGGGAAGTCAACTCCTTTAAGTGGAGCCAGGAAAGGCACAGATAAAAAAAGAATATTGAGAATAAGATAGCGAAAAAAATTGACTTTTCCCCTCCTTCCAAATATTTCTATTATCACCAAAGAGCATAAACTTCGGAACAGAGAGAGGGACAGCTAGATACACCACTGAGCCAGGTATACCACTGCTATCCCAAGCTTATTATCTGCACAGATCAACACACAAAAAACTTTCCATACTGATCACTTGTTTCTCCTAGCAGCAGACCTGCTGCCTTTGCAGGAAAGGCCTGTCTTTTTCACAGCTGCTCACTCACACAAACCTTCCCTTACAAAGAAGGGCTCTACTCCCTCAACTATTGTCTAGTGCTTCAGTTTTCAAAGAGAAAAGGATTGGACAGTAAGAGGAAGTGACAGATTTTCATTCTCCCTTTTTGATTCTCAGTTTTGACAGTAGTCAGATGTGCCCATGCAGCATCTAACATTTATATCATTAATAAAATAGACTGCTAACATCCTTGAAGGCAGAAAAACAAACCCAAAGCACTGATTTCAAGTTTCAGCTGGAACAGACACCCAACATCAACTGCCTAAAATGAAAGATGAAATGCAAGGCCTCTGGCAACATCCCCATATCAGTGTTTCTAGAGAGGCCTCCCACCTGATTACATTTGTAACCCGGAACCACCGGACATCCTGCATCTTCACTGCGCTGGGTTCACAGCACCCGTTCAATGAAACCTGTGCAATTTGCATAGATGACTTTGCTTACAGGCCACCAGTGCTGGTCTAGTTTTTCCCTACTAGCCTCCACTACTGCAATCACACCTTCAACAAAACCCACAAACTCACAATTGCACTGAGGGACCTAAAAAGCAATGAACAAATCCAATTCTGAGCATAAAGTTAAGAACTACAGCTAACAAAATCCAGATGTTTCACGCAGGACTAATATGAGTGAAATATACCTCTCAGGAGTATTTTTTTTCCCCTCTCCTATCTGCCTTCCTACTAGGTACTTAACTAATAGATTACCTGAGCAAAGTAGAGAGCAAGCCCACCCCAAATACACCTGCTCCTGAACTCTCTATCTAGCAAATCTCCTGCTGCAGTTCACCCTATTTGCAATTAGGTATTTCCTTCATTGCTAGAAAACAGGTGAACAAATTTTTGTTATCTCAGGGTAAATAACAGGCTTGTGTTACCCTGATCTGAACATACAAAGAAGAAAGGTAAACAGAGGCCTTTGTCAACATCCACATGCCATTGACTCTATCAGAGGTTTTCATTGATTGCAATTGTTAGCCCAGAACCACAGGACTCATTTTGCATCATTTTCAGAGCAGCCAGTTCGTTGAGGTCCGCTGCAGACAGGCAGCACTGACCTCAGTGTAAAACTAGAGAGCTGCGCTGTCCCCATGTCACAGGACAGGTCATATGCACCAGCTACTTTTAAAAAAGTTACATCCTTGTCTTAGTTAAAAGCAAAGAGCCTGCCTCAGCACAGTTTCTCCTTTCTAGGCTATGGCAAAATAAAGGAGGAAGAAAAGCACAGGCAGAAGCCCTGACAGAAAAGCACCTCCGTGATGAATGCAACTGAAAAGGCTGAGGCAGTTTTCATCACTATCACAGAGCTGGCTGTGGTAATCAGAAGTGTGCTGTTCAGTCCGTCACACTGCAAGAGGCCTCATCTTTGACCCTCTTCTTGGTAATTATCCCCCCAAACAGCTCACATCAAATGAGGCTTATCAGGAGCTCCAGCTGCACTCAGTCACCATCTTGGTGTACGTATCTTGTGACTCCTTCTGAGGACAAGCAGGCAGAACCCAAAAATATCTTCCTCATCTTATTTACACAACAATCATGAACACTGTAATAAACAAATAAGCTCTGATGAAGCTGCTTTATGAAATTACTTCAGATTTAAATATTTTATCTTCCACTGAGAAAGATAAACAGAAGTGCTAGCACTATCTTTGAAACAACAACAGAAAATGATAACTGCTCAATTGTTCCTTTCTAATGTGTGTGTGAATATTGATGATAATCAGAAGCATGGAAAAAGAAAGATTTTCCAGCTTTTTTTTCCCCTTCAATGATTACCAAAAAGTCCCAATAAAACATGTTTAATTCATGCCCTTGCTGGCACAACCTATGCTAAGTTCCATTAACCTTATTGAAACTTAGCAAGCACTTAATTTATCCTTTGATTAAAGTGTTCCCCCAAATCAGAGTGCACAACCAAAGGCAAAATTCAAGCACAAAGGCAGTAAACTGCAACAGAAGGGTGATCCCAAGAGTGAAGGAGTTCAGGTCTTGGGGGATTTGCTGTCTGCTTTGTCAAGGCAGTCAGATCAATGACTTAAAGTTCTAAAATGGAGACAGTCTTTACACTCCCATTGTACACTGGAAAGCTTCAATTCCTTTTTTTTTATTGTTTGTTTCATTTAACTTTTATTAAGCTTCCATTTTAAGCAACTAAGACCAATTTGGTCTTAGTTTTTAAGACCAAGATTTTGGTCTATTCTCACAGATATCTTGGATCCAGATGACTGAGCATGCATTGCAAAGGTGGCTGGTCTTACCTTATAGGCTAAATATCTTATGATGTTGTTCTGTATGGTCAGATCTGCGGGACCACAGTGAGCAAGTTGCTGTAAAAGACATGGTCACCCCTGCAGCTGGAGGAACCCCACACTGAACAGACCCAGTGGAAATATCACACCACCTTGGAAGGAATATCAACATCTGATTGTTTTCCAAAAGGTGAGCAATCATTAGAGCCATATGACCTCCAAAAGTAGCAGAGGAACTTGTCAGAGGATCCTTGTTTTAATCTTGGTGGTACTATGAATGTCCTGATAAGCCCCTATTAAAAAACATACCCCCCCCCCCCAAAAAAAAAAATCAACCCAAACCCCTAACACTACCATTTCCCCTGCATGATAAACTCTAAAATTAAGTGGACTGGCAGGAGTTTGTGGAGACTGCATTTACAGCAGCTTTGAGCTTCATGCCAAAGGGCAATTGTGGAGGATTCCCTTTGGAGAAGCTTGCATGAATATCTGCTTCAAGGAGGAGGCCTTAACAGAGGAATCAAGACCCCGAGTCTTAGGATCATACATTTCCACCTAAAGTACTTCCTAAAATCTGAAAGACTCAGAAATTGAGCATTGCATTTGCACATTTATGTGCCAGCATAACATATGCTTGACACATCTAGAAACATTATGGTGCTGTTTCCATTTCCTGCCAACCACTACAACTCTTTGTTTTCCTTCCCAATTTTAGGTTTTTGTGAATTGTTTCAGTGCAGGAAAAGGAGGAATAGAAGAGCACTTTGGTACCTGGGAAAAGAAAGTGTTTAGAAGAAAAGAGGCAAAGCATGTGTTCTCAGGATCAGTTGGCAGAGGAGGCAGAAAATACCGCAGAGCGTGACACAAACTGAGAAAAGATTTTGTACTTGCTTTTCATTTGTTCCTGTAACAGATGCATGCTGGCCTGCCTCAAATACTCTATGAAGTAGCAGCCATTGCATATGCTTCCAGATCCATGTTAGCCTAGCTGAAGGCAAATGCTGTCCTAGGTGAACACAAGTTGAAGGATCAGCATAACAGCTATGACTAGGATGGCTACACATCCTCAAAGTCCCGTCACAGCCTGTAAAGTATAGGGGTCCTCTCCTACTCCCTTAGAGGTTAAAACTGCTTTCAGTTGTCTCTGCTATGAGCAGCAAGGTACATAGCAGCATTGATAAACTTAGTATGCAGTTTTAGGAAGAACTCGAATGGAGGATCTACCCTTCAAACAGGTTCACATTTGGGAGACAGTCAAACGTTTGAAAGACTTGATCCTTATCTAAATTATTCAAACCATCCAAGAACCATACAAGTCTGCACAAATGGACTGAACTCTCTAGAGAAAGCTGTTTCTCATGAAATTTTGAGTATTTCCAACCCTGGCTTGGCAAGAAGTAACATGAGAGCAGACTCCCTTGTGGTATTTTGGTATTTCTGATTCCAAACACAGCCAAAGCAGCAGAGCAAGAAGATGGATCTCAATACATTATCTGAATTTATTAGACATACAAATTTTTTAACTTTCTTTTTTCTCTGATGACAAAACCTCCAATATTTTTGAGCACAGACCCAGTACTCTTGATCTATATGCCAGCTCAACTTTGCTACATGCTCTAAAGCATGGCTCCTAGGCCTTGAGTTTTTGCTTGTTTCAAAAATAAATGCATCACCTGGCAAAATGATCTCTTCACTCCTTCCAAAGAGTTAATCCAGCCCAATGGCAGACCACCGCTCAATAGAAAGGTAACAGTAAGATGGATGATGTTTCTGCAACAGGAAGTCCTCTGCCGGCTACCCTATCAGCAAGATAGTTCTAGCAAAAGTTTTTGGGAACTGACCTAGTCTCAAAGGTGAAAGAGGGACTGGCATCTATTAATCTCAGGGTCAGTTTAAACAAAGTAATAAAGGGCACAGTCTAGCCTACCAGGGAAGTCAAAACTGCATGGTATTTCCTCCCAAAATCCAATACACATGCAACCAAAACCAGAGATTAACACACTCCTCTTGACTGACTATATGGGGAAAGCCACATTTTGGAGAAGAATAAGAAAGGGCGCATGTTTGTATTCAGCAGTTACAGGAATAAAAAAAAAAACCACAATGTTTTATCAAGAGTCTATTTCCTGAAGAGGCCAACAGTGTCAAAAATAGGATAATTGTAAAATAATAGCTCATGGTGTTCTACACTTTTTTTCCATGCTGCTAAAGCAATTCACTCAATCAGCAGTTGGCTATCACCAAAATTCCCTCCATCTCTGTATTCCACTTAGGGAGTAACAGATATAGGGCATTGGGCTCATAACTTCTGGGTTTTTTTCAAGCAAGAAACTTCTTATAAAAATGGAATAAGCCTCTGGCTTAATGGCCATCAACTGAGCACAATAGCTATGCTGGGAACAAGAGATCTTTAAAAAATTCCCTCCACGACTATAGGGCTGATTCTCTTATATTAAATGATCATGGCGTGATTCCAGATGCAGAAAAGCCAACTCCTTCAGGATGGTTTGTTCTTGATTTTAGCTAATACTCCCAGACTATTCTGTAATAAACTAATCAGTGAGAGGGCTCCCAAGGTGCAACACCCCACTCCTCAAAACTTGGATTCACACTCAGTCACGCAAGCCGGTCTCGTCCTACATGGAAGCACACATTTTTGCACCCACTGCTAATTTCCAGAAAGCCTTTACCATGGACGTTCTGGGAAAGCAGTTATCTTCCATCTGCAGTTTTTTTCAGCTGGTCTTCATAATCAGTTGGCTTCCCTGTACCCCTGTTGATCACAGTCAATATTTCTATAGCACAATCTAGAAGACTGCTATAATCTGGCATGAGCCTGGACATTTTCTCCTTTTTCCACAGCCTTTTCAACAGAAGATCATTCTTCCCAGGACACACCACAGTGAGCCAGCCCCAAAATAATTCAGGACTCAACCATCTCATTGAAAACAAACAAGACTATTTAAAAAGAGAAAGAAAAAGGAATTAAAACTTGGATTTATTTTGTTTTAAACACATCCAGCACACACATCTGCTAAAGTGAGGATGAACAGGTTCAGTTTGGGTTTATACAGCAAAAATAACTTTCTTCAGTTTCAAGCACAAGGTTCTGTACAGCAGACATCCCCTGTGCCCCTCTCCTCAGGCACTCTGTCAGTAGGGTAGTTTCTCCTTTCTGGAGCATTACTTTGTTTCATTGAAATAACTATAATTCCACTACACTCTCTTGTAGTTTCCATGCACCAGCTATTTCTTCCGTCCTCTCAAACAATTCTGTGACATTATTACACACAATCACCGTGTTGTGCTCCATCTCATAGTCACCTCAGAGACCTGAAGTCAATGAGGATTAAGAAAAGGTGCAAGGTAAATGTTAGGTAAGCTATTATTATGATAATCAGGTGTCCATCTACTAACAGCTCCTCACCAAAAGCATGAATTTAAAACAGTTTTACCAACTTTCTGCTCCAAGCTGCCCATTGCTGGCCAGAGACATCAAGAAATTGGCTAGAGCCTGGGGAAGTGAGAGACAGGGAAGGACCCTTTGACCACATGGCAAACCAAAGCAGAGACAAAAGGACCCCTTTCAGAACCATCATCCTGGTTTTGAAGATCTCAAGTGTTTCACCTCTCAATCTACTGCTTCATTCTTTAGAAGCCCCAACATCTGAAATGTGTCTAAAACAAGGGGTGGATGGAGTCAAGTAGGTCTTTCACCAACAGCTCCACATACTGTCAGCATAACATGCCAATGCTGTCAGCATTTTACTTTTCCTTCCCTACTCCCCCATGGCATTCCACCAAAATTAGAAGCATTTCTGGAAGGCCACTGGGAAAAACCATGCCAATAGAGCAAAAGCCCCAAGTGGAGCACCAGCCAGCAGTTCCAGGTTACCACCTGACCAAGCTGACATGAATTTCGCTTGAGCCAGCTAAATTTACCCATAATTTGCAAACATGCTCAATTCATAAATCAGCAATGATTCAGAAGTGGTTATTGCTGCATTACATCATTTTCTAAGATTAGTATCACAAAGCAGCTGCTGGCTACATCTGTATGTTATGGATACTATCCACAACTAAAGGAAAAATATTTTCTGCCAGGATTCGCCAATCAGTTGTTAACATGCTGAGAGAGTAAAGCTAACCTAAATGAGGACTGATGTACCATTCACCTCTTATGAGTTACACTTCTATCTGCTTAAACCTACAAGTGAACGGAGCATGGCACACTCTTTGAAGCAGCTAATTTGAATTTCCATCCCCAAACCCATCTTTTCCAATTTGGCATACTAGAAAGTTTCTCCATAGATGTGCAATGCAAGTCGCTGCAAATCAAGATTCAGGTGCTTGGCAGGTATCTGCATCCAAACTTCAGGCAACATCCGGCTGTATTGTCCGGCCTGTAGCTAGAATTATGATTATTTATCTATTGTCAGTTCAAGGGAAGCAAAAACTGCATACAGTTGAATAAAAAGCATACAGCAAATTTACAGAAGCCACTGGGTCTTGAAATCTTGTAGGAAGCACTGGAGCAGCTGAGTCTTATGGTATGGCAAGGAAGCAATCAACTAATTTAACTTGCCTTATCTCCCTTCTCTTACTCTTGGATAATCTGGTTTTCCTATCAACAATTTTAATAGTGTTTGCTGACTGAAACATTCCAGGTTTTCAGGATTTTGCTTTTAACAGTCCTGCTTTGTGTGCCTTTTTGAGGTTTAGCTATGTAATCCCCTTTGGCAATTTTTCTATCAGGGGGTCTGGAGACAGTATCAAAATTATGCATATATTTATTATTACGTACAAAGTTGGCATTATTCAACTGCAAATCTGTAGCCAAGAGAAGAATAGAAACTCCCTAAACAAACATGATTAAAAAAAAAAACCCAAACTAAATTCTTTCCATCATACAAGGTCTGGTGCATCTCAGGTTGCCCTTTTCCACCTGGTCCTTCTGCTCTATGTCCCTTCCCTGTGGACTGACACACACAGGCCACTGCTTAATCCTCATACTCCTGCCCATATGTTTAGGCTGCCATTAACGTCATGCAAGAGACTAGCTGGAAGAGACACGCTCCTAGGAAAGCAGAGCCAGAACATCCCCCTTCTCCACAGCCAAGTGCACTGTGCTGCCAGCACATCTGCTCCCCAACCAAGCCAGGGAGCCTCAAGGTTATTTTGGGACCTGCATTTACCCTAAATGGTGTCACAAAGCACCAGTGGTATGAAACACAGTAAGAACCATAGAGCCAAAACCTGCAATTCAGGGACCAGCCAGTAAAAGGTTAACTAATCCCAAAAAAAACACAGAAGGCAGACAAGTTTTCAAGGACATGAGAGCCTATGAAGTACTAGCTCCTGATGCACTGAGTAAAACAAGTGGGTACAAAAGGCTCCAATGAGAAGGATTTGGGGGTGATGCCCTGAAGATCCTCCTCCAATTTTGGCTGTGCCTTTACTAAGGCAAAGCTTCCAGAAAGAAAGCATGGTGTGCAGCGACTTCGGGCTGTCAAAGACAGGGAGTGCGCCTGGGCCACTGGCCTTTGTCCCTCTCCTTGGCAGAGAGGCAATGGGGCAACTCACAAGCTGCCTTTTCCTTGGGTGAACAAACAAGGCCTGCCTCTCAGAGCTTGGCCAACCAACCACATGGGGCTTGGAAAGGGGAGAGCACCTTGGGATCAGCCAAAGGGCATCTCGTGAGATGAGCAGCCCTCCCTCTGGCTGAGGGAGAACACCCAGGCTTGGCAGCAGCACACTATCTCCTTCTTGCAGCCAGAAGATCTGCTTTTTTATTAATGCTTGTATCAGTTATTTGCCATGGGGGTAGGGAAACTGTGATCAGGTGCAGCTTCCAGGGAGTACCCCATCCCTGGTGGGCACTTGGCCTGTTAACTACACAGGGAGTCATTTATGCCCCATTGCAAGGAGGAGCTGCCTGCCTGGGTATCTATGGGCTATGGGTCAGCAAGCACTGCTTGGCCTCAGTGTTGCAGATGCTTCCGCAAGACTCCTAATTCACCCACAGAGGTATTTAGGGGCAGTAGATAACCAATCTGGTCTCAAGTGTCACAAACTCACCCCCAGCCTCTCTGCACCCAGCAGATGCAGTCCAAGCCATGTGTGCCTGCAGGGTCAGCACCTGGTAACGAAGAGTGAAATACAGCTTCAGAGGTGGGGAAGGAAATGCAGGGAGATATGTCAGAAAGCTATTGCTGACAAACAACATTTAACAACCTCTCCTAATAGGAAAATAAGAACTGCAATAGCTAAAGCTATAAGAGGCTTCTATGCCTCTTCAAGAGCAGCGCAGCATTGCCTGGATTTTGCTCTCTGTTGCATGCCTAGAGAAGTACCCACAGGCTCTAGAACAAACAGAATCATCTGCAAAGCTACAAGGCTTGCTCCTGCAAGAACATACCCCTCCCTCCATGCAAAGCTTGCTCATTCGTGGTCTTACATCCACCCCATCAATGACACTACTACTAATAGTAGCATTATTTACCCAATTGTGAAATCAGTAAAGACTGCACTTAGTAAAACCAAGTAATGAAAATCCTGAAACATGAGTACCTTAAACTCTACGAAAGTTCAACTCTCAGGCCCTTCTGCAGACCTTCACTAGCACATCATGACACACCACCACCAAGAAAAGTAAATAGAGAAGATACCCAAGGAAAAAAAAGGCCTCTTCAGGATCCATCAGCAACAGCCTTTCACATCCCCCAAAATTCCCTGAGGGCTACATCCCCCTGCCAAGATCCTCTCTGCTGTGGGCCTCCAGAGTGCACGGCAGAGGCGTTGCCTGGCCAGGACCCAGCCTCTGGATGAGAGCAGGGGTGCACAAGGCTCCAGCCACAGCTGTCCCTACAGCTCTGCTTCCCCAGGGAAAACTGATTTTCAAGGCAGGTGACATTTTGACAGCATCACTGTACGCAGACAGCAAGTGTTTTGCACTGCTACTTATGCGGATACTGAAAACATAGGATTGTTCTCACACACATACTAAAAATATTCAACAACAAAATTGCTATAACCCTCCTGTGAAGCCCAGAAAACCAGTAAGCTGCACAAAGCCATGAATTGGGTTGGAACCTGTGTAGAACTTTAGTTTACATATGTACATTATACTGTTGGAGCCATTCTGTGCATCAAGATCTGGTCAGACCACAGTAACTCTCTGCTGCTGAATAGCCTGTGATTTACACTTACTGATTATGGGCACATAAAAATAAATCTTAAGGCTTTACTCAAATGAGCTTTGGCTCCAAGATATTTAAATGTAGGTGCCAATGTAAATAAAATGTTAATCTAGCATGAATTTATATCTAGCCTATTTTCTGCATGGCTTTTCTGTTCATCACCTGAACAGAATCATAGAATCACAGAATAGTTAGGGTTGGAAAGGACCTTAAGACCATCTAGTACCAATTCCAGAAATACGCCTTTTGCTTATTTTGAAGTATACTCCAAAACCATGCAGGTTCCACCATTGTGTCTTGGATGGCAACAGTATATAAATTACAATAGCTTCCATTTGTTTTCAGTGGAGAAAATATCCTTTTTTCGCCAGTCTACACACTCACATACCAAATGGCTTATGGAAGCATTAACTGCTGCTGATTGACTAAGAATTACATGCAGCAACTAGTTTCCTAAAATATCCTGCATTTTTGACACTTCTCATTTCTATTCTGTTGTCTGTCACACAGGTGCACTTTTGGGGTAAAGAACACTTTTTAATATCCTTACAGAACCAAGACAGGGGCTGAAGGTGGGTGGATTCACTAGGCTCTACTGCAATACTAGCACCTAACAGCATAAGCTTCTACCAGTTTTCACTTACAAGAAGTAGGTATGTCACACTAACAAGTATCAATCGGGGTCCTCCTCCAAGGAATCATGGCCAGATTTTCACTTATTTATCAAAACCCCAGCTATTTTATCAAAGAAGTAACTGAAAGAGAAACTTTGAGGAGTGGTGTTAAATAATTCTTACAGAACAAGCAGCCTGTAACAGAAAACCACTTAAAATCCAGAAGGTCTCCTAGTAAGGACTGGTACAGTACAACCACTACACTTGACACGACAGGAAAACAAGCAGACAAAACTACTGAGATGTATCCTGTATCCAGCTCTGATGAACTGTCGCAGGGGAGGTCAGGTCATCCTGTAGCCAACAGTGTGCCAATAATTTCTATTAAATTCTGGTAGAAAAACCTCAACATCCTGGCAGGGGGGAGTAGGAGAGGGAGGGGAGGAAGTTTCCTTTAGCTATTGTTTCCTCTCCAAAGATCACTTTTTTAGCTAAAAGGATAGGGAAGAGGACAGAAAGAAAGGGACTGGATGAATAATGCTGCATGACTAATAGCCGTCGTCTGACCAGTCTGAAACAGCTTCAAGTATCCATGACCTTTCGAAGACCCACAAGTTAGACACTAACAAAAACGCCTAACACAAACTCTCACACCCCCTTCCTTTTATCAAATGGGCGTCAGGATGAATAAGCTGACAAAAACAACATGAAAGTAATCTGCTGAGTAATTCCTCTAATATTCCACTGTGGGTTGGATCAGAGTTTGAGGAACACAGCTACGAAGGCACAGTGCTGACTGTGTTCCAGATGACAAATTCTCATTAATCACACAAAAACACTACATGTTGTTCCACAGATAACACAAATGTTCTCCTGAAGCAGCACTCAAGTCATTAGCAAATTGCTGAGCCCTCCCATATATCTCATTACACAATTTCTCCAAGAGGATGTGAAAGCTCTCACTCAGCTACTCCACATACCCCACTCCCTGTTATCATCCTATGGGACTTCACTCAGTGCATGCCATTTAAAGGTCTTTGGTACAAATACTGTTTTTTTGGGGTGGTACACCAGTTAACTGCTGGGGGGTTGTTTCATGTATCTCTTCTGTTGATCAACTCAAATCCATCCCAAGCTGCAGCATCATTAGATCAGGCTTGGAAAAAGCAGATAATAGTGATGATGATAATAACAACATCCAACTCTAATACAATATTTTAGTACTTTTTGTCAGCAGATCTTGAAAAAAGGTCACCTACACTTCATAGAGGGTTGCAATATTTTTCTGTGGCTGCTCCATTCAGACCTTCAGCTGCAAAGAAAGTGCTTAGCACCATTCATATTGCTGGACCACAAAGACATATTACACTAAAGTAATGCACGCCACTCCTGCTTAAAAGGAGATGCAGTGATTCCTGTGAATATAATTTTTAAGTCACCAATAGACAAAAAATCCATCATATAATTACTGTTGAAATGAAGGAAATAATTTACAGGACACAGTTTGAGTCTTTTTCAAATCACAGTATAGCAATTTTAGTCATTATTCAAAGGTTTAGCTTAGCATTTAATGTTCCATATGTTTTGGTTCTAAAATCGCTGTTAACACACTGATCTTGACCTATTAATATCTAGATTAAGTGACCAGAATTACATGGAATGCTGTTTACATTCTTCAGCAGACAAGTACACAATACTGCTTCAAATACTGAAAAACATTTCTTGAAAAACCAAACATCAAAGCAATATGACCTATTCTAAAAAGAAGGAAAAAAATACTGCACTGGTTACTGTCTGGTATGCTCTCAAATGGTTGCATGATCAGAAAAAAAACTGCACACCATAAACTATAACCAGCTAGCGAAGAAAACTCGTTCAGTAAAGCTTAATGGAAAATGTTCAAAACTCCCAACTAAATCGTCTGCCAGCTGTAAAAATCAAATCACATTTACTTAGATGCCTATGTATTATTTAGCCAGCACTCAAATTGAGAACATTATCCTACCTTGGGGGAAAAGCAACTTAGGTTAAAGTAAGAACTGCAATATGATTGCCACCCAGACCTTTGGGGAAAGTATGATAGTGCATCCAAAGTCCACCATAACCACACACTTATGTAAGGAGAATCCTAAAACCTGGATGTAACAACCAAAACATAAAGGAAATTCAAATTCAAACATAAGGGAAATTCAAATTTGAGACCGTATCTCTCTGGAGGGAAGCTTGTTTAAAACTGTGCATGAAACTCGGGATCCTAAAGAAGTGAAAAGGCACTATGCAAATTTCATGCAGCTATAGAACTGATTATAGAACTACAAAGCAGAACTTTGAAGGATAGCCGGACTGGAGAGTACCAGCAGCCAGGACTACTCCTGGCTTGGGGACACCTTAAGCAACAGACATACCTAAAATAACATGGTGGCAGAACAGCAAACTGTTGGGAATTTCTCAACTGCACTCATGAACAGGAACAAGAAGCTATGGATAAGAACAAAAGAGGGATGGGGAAATGAAGAAAGGCTCTGACAATTTCAAAGATGAGAGGTGACAGGAAAGATTTTGAAAAGAGGAGCAAGCAGAGTGGAAGTCACAAACACGAGAGCTGACAGCCAGAAACTGTTTGGATTTTAAATGAGCTCAGTGGACAGAGAAGGGGAAAGATCATTGAACTGTTACCCATGAATGACAAGGATGGAAGTGGAGCGCTGTGAGAAAGAAGACATCCAGCATACTTGGCAGCAATAGCTTCAGGAGGGTCTTGAAAAGGGACACAGGGGCAACTGATCCTGCTTAGTCTCTGACATGTATCAAAGAAGAGGGAGATGGGGTAACTGGAAAAGTGTCCAGTCTAGGAGTAGAGATGAAGAAGAAAGACGCACCAGAAAATTCAGCGGACAAGAGTGGAAAAACCCTTGGGCACGTGCAGAATTGCTGATGGAGTGTTTACTGATGCGTGGTGAAAGAATCTCATCATGTCAGCTCGATGAGCTGGGAAAAGCACCTCAAGACTGAAAAAGGGGCAGAAGCAGTGCCTAGAACAAAGAGCAAAAACACAGAGAGAGCTCAATGCATTCTTATGAGAGCATTTTTAGTAGAGTATGGGGAAGATGAGCAGGAACGCTGCAGCATAATCCATGGGGGATATGGAACCAGTTCCTTTTTTATGATCTGCAAGAGATATATTTCTTCTCTCACCCACCCAAAGAGCAAGGTCACCTTCTAAATTTAAAATTAAGCTTCTATATATCTGGGGAGGACCTCAGGCATATAAGGGATTAGAGGACCTATGAAAACTCATGCACTGTGGATAAAAACCTTCCTAACTCCACAGGAGAGGTCTCAACAGACACCAGCCAACAAAGCAGTAAGGAAGGCTAGCAATAGCCAGAAGCATATGCAGCACTCCAGGTGACCCACCATGCAGTGTTTGCTGAAGTAACACAGATTTCTCAGGTAACGCTTGTCAACAGGATTCACACCCACTGTTTGTCCCCTCAGAGTACCTTCAAGGTGACCCTCAGAAAAGATGGGTTTCAAGTAGATGGGCTGAGATCACCAGTCCCAGTTTTCCCCACAGGCTCTGTAACACACTTTGCAGAGGAAGAGCCAGCAGGAGCCCTTCAGCTGCCATCAGGCCATTAGCTGAAGTGTGGCAATGCCAACACTTGTTTATTTGAAGTTCTGAAAGACTCCCCTGCTCTGTAGCAGTGGTGCTGCTGGGCCTGTGCCTATTCAAGAGGGGATATCACTGCTACCGGGATTAAGTAGTTCTGAGTCTTGTTTACCCATGGCAGGGCAGGAGGCTTAAAGCACAGTCAGTGAGCCAGGAAGGATAGGGTAAAAGGAAGAAAAGAGCTCTGGTAGCTCTAACAAGAGTGCCTAAAGTGTTAGCTGCTACATCTGAAAACTTGGCTTCAACAGGAAGGTGCATGCATACCAAACAAGGTAATGCAAACACAAACATACTAAAAATGCCCAGGGCGATGAACCTGAACATGCCACACAATCTGCACCAAGCTATTGCTGTTAAAAGCATCTCATCTCCTAAAGAGCCTGCTGACCTCTCACAGCACCCCATGCTCACCACTGGGCAGGAGTCACCTCCATCTTGATCCAGCAGACCCCATTCCTGAGCAGCCTGGAGGGCTTGCTAGATGCCGTGACACAGGGTGCTCTGCTCTCCTCTCCACCACACTGAGCAGGGAGAGCGGACACCTTTTTCCTGAATAACGGAGCCTCCCAGCCTCATACAGATTAAGCACCCTGTGAGAGGAGTACTGGAAAATGCAAGGTGGTATTGTATTAATGTCACTTAATGATAACTGTCAATGATTGTGATGGAATAAATATGGAAAAGGAAATCACTGTAATTGATTGACAGTCTGGAAGCTTCCACATATGATCTAATGAGAGAGACCTGTGAGAAGCTGCTGCAGTAGAGGCTATTAATGCAAATCATATGCACCATGCCTGCTCTCTGAATTATGCAATGCCATGTGAAAGTCTAATCCGTTCCACCAGGCTTGTCTCTATCCAGAAAGAATATTCCACTGACATGCTGATTAGTATATTAGGAGAGTTTTGAAAGTTCAGTGCTTGAGAGGATGCCATCACAGTGATATTAATTTAGTTGAAAAAAAACCCAAACGGGTCTGTACAGCCATCAAAATTACTACACAAGTCTACAAGATAAGTTTGTCATGGCTGATGGGAATTTACAGGAATGCCTTGTGATACATGGTAGGAGATAACAAATAGATAAGGAGGATATCACTTTTCTAGGAAACTATTGTTCAGCATTCAGGAACTGAAGACCAGACAAAAGGTTTGATATAGTTCCATTATATTTTGTATGGATTTCCAGAAAGAGCACTGTGACAACAGAAACAGACGGGAAATTTAGAGGCAGTAGTTGGCATATTTATATTGCAGCAGTGCTAGAGGCACACAAGGTAGCATACAAATGCATTGGAAAACAGTGTCTGACCCAAGATTTCTGGGCTAATGCTATAGTATTTTGCCTCTAAAGATATATTTAGATCAAATGCCACTTAGGTCAGCGATTGAAATTATTTTGATAGTAATTATGGTCTCTGGGGACCACTTGTCCTTTGTGCAAAACCATAGAACAATTAGCACTACAGTGTCTGGTAAAGGAAAGCACACATCTGGACCACAGGAGACCTCATGCAGTTTCAGATTAAGCTTGGGAAGAAAGCTCACATAAAGCCTCCTGTGCCTGTGCTGGCTGTTTCTCCCTCATTTCCACCAAAGTAAAACTCACTCAACTTCCAGAAGAAATTGAGAGAGGGCACCATGATGTGCCCAGGATTCCTCACTCCTTTCTAAAGCCAGCATTTTATAAGTCCGAATCCTAAATAATGAAGCGGAAAATTAGCCGTGTATCACTCACTCTAGCTAAAATGAACACATAAAGAAACCGTTCTGCCTCAATATGATTTGCATCAGAGGATCACAGGCTAGCTATGTCTGAAAAGAGGCAGACAGGCCATGAACTCAGTCATAAAAGTGAAAAAACAAACATTGAAGAGCAGCTTTGTCTCAAGATAACTGTTGCTCTCTTCTCATGCCAATAACGTCCCAGCCCTGTGAGACACCTTGTCCTTTTATACCTGCCTAGCACCTGCCAGGAGACAGGAAAGCTTCATTCAGGGCAACTGCTTAGGCACAGAAAGCCCAGGGCAAAGCCGGGCTTTCCAGGTTGAACCAGTGTTTGTGGCACTTGCCTTGCCTCATTTAGGGTAAAGAAAAGCCTGCTTCCCACTCCTCCTGGTCATGAGAGTCCCCTCCACTCCACCTAAGTGGACAATGGGACAGACACCATGCAGTAGATCCTCAGATCCTCCCTAGTGTTCCACACTGGATCACTGCTTTCCACCAGTCTGCAAAACACATTGACAATAAATCATTACTTTTGTGCAGGTGCTAAAATTTCATAGAGCTATTACCTGTGCAGTGGCAATACAAAACAGCCTTGTTACAGTCTAGGCTTTATTGCACCTGGGTATGCCTAGGGACAGATGCTGACAGCAGAGCCAAAGGGATCTTGAAAATAAGTACAAGAAACAAGGTAGGGTTTCATATTTGGCAAGTCAGCACTGGGGAAGCAGAGATCCACATGTCATTTTGACATTGCATACTCTTGTAGGGAAAAGATGCTGAAATCCCCCCTGGATTCAAGTATTGTTACTTTATAAGCATTATTTGCAGTGTCAAATCACACCAGAGCCACACTAGCCATGCAAATACTGCACAAAGAAAAGAAAAAGAAGCCCTTGCCCCAAAAGACTTGCAAGTACATCAACAGCCACTCAATAGAGGACACTCATTTTCTGAGCTGGATGCAACGACCAGCTCTGCCAAATTACATCTGAACATTACTTTTACAAGTAGGTGAAAGGCTGCCTTCACCCACACAGGGAGCCCATGGACCAGAAGTCAGGTCTGAGGTGGACACGGGGCACTCGAGATCAGCAGAGCCCTAGGTACAGGGATGCCTGCTTGGGACCTCAGCCTCAATAGCATGATGGGTGGCTTCACACCCAGCCCTAAAGGACTGCCAGATAACATCTTTGCAAGGAAATCTCAAATCTCTTCCCTTGGGATAAACGTGTCTGGAAACCAGTGGTTTAAAATCCCTTCTCAGTGATTTCAGAGAAGAGATAAATGTATAGTTGAAGCTCTCATGAACTCAGTACAACTTCCTGGCAGCTACACAACTTCCAAGGAGACTGCAGGCACCCTGGGACCAAGAGACCCCCAGCTGGGGACAGGAGCACCAACACATTTTCCTGTTTCCTCCCCTTTCCTGAACTGCTCCACCTCAGGGACTGCTTTGGGAAGGAAAGGATTAGGGATGTTTTGATCAGACTTGCCTTGTTAACAGAAAGGATAAACTCTCCATGACATTTGATGTTTCAAATTCACACAACAGAAATTTATTAATATTTCTTGGGGGAGAGAGGGGATGGAATTTGTCTGGGAGGGATGGGGAGGGGTTTCGCTAGAAACAGAAGGCTTCCCTAGCCTTGGAGAAACTATTTGCCACTCAGGGGCCAACACTTTCAGATTTTTGCAGAGATTGATGTTTTCAACATGTAGAGACACTGAGGGAAAAACATTTTGCATGTGCTCAGCATCCAAGATTTCTTTGTTTTACTTGCAGAACAGGCTGATTCTCTGTGCTCATTCATTGCTTTTGGGCAGGATGGACCAGAAAGGCAAAATTTGAGTCCAGATTTCAATCGCTCCCAAAGTGCCGGCATATGAGGACTCAGACTGTTGCGCAGCGAGTAGCCAGCTGTGAATTAACACTCCTCTGACACTGGAGCAGACTAAGCTTCTACAGGAAAAATGATCCTACACCTTAAACCACGTGGCATGCCGCTCCAGAGAGCCTGGTAATGAAGGAGGACGGTATTAACATTCCAATCAAAACATCCAGGAGGAGGAAAAGGAGAACTGGTACTTCCAGTGTCAACTCCAATTAGGAGGAAATAGAAGCCACAGATGAGAAATAGGAAGCATCTGTATGTGAAAGCATACTTAGCTTTGAAGCTGGTGTGGGAATATTGGCTTAGTCCTTACTTTCCCCAAGTGTTATGTCATCTCATGTGTAATGTTGACACTTACAAGGATTACTTATTAAATAATTCCTTTACAAACAACAGGGAATAATTCTGGCCTTTGATATAGAAGATTATGATCTCAGATGCTACTATAAAGATCTTATATTCATCTTAACAGGCTGAGCACATTAAGAATCAGGGAAGAAAACACATGAGTGCAGAAGATGGAAACTAAACCAAAGAACAGGAAAATCAGAAAAAACATGCTGAGCCACAGATCTGAAGTACCTGAGAAAGGGAAATTATTAAGAGATTAAATCAGTCTGCACCAGTCTTCAATTAAGTAAAAACTGTGTTCCATGCCAATCCAGGCAAAAGGCCTTCATTCTCTATTCCCCCAACACTTTTTTTTTCCCCTTTCTCTTTTATCCCCTCCCCTATTTTTTTTTTTTTCCCCCCAAACAGTTCCACATTTTGGGACTGCAAAGGAAAAAAAAAAGGGGGGCTTAAAAATAGCCTGCAGACATCTAATTAACCTGACACTGCCCTCCGGTCAGGCACAGGCAGCTCCCAATTACCTGCAGGAGCTTTACCCAGGTTGTGGATGAAGCCTGGCATGATGCGGAGACTCTGAGGCCAGCTCTGTATGGGTGCAGTACTGCACGTACACTGCTATCCTGCTCCTCCTAGTCCTGGAGCAGTTCAGCCTGTTTCAAACAGCACAGAGCCCGAGTTAATAAGCTCTGCCAGGCCTTAAGCAGCTCTCTGAGGAGCTGGCCTGGATACTGCTGCGTGCTGCACAACCACAAGCCCAGCACATGGGCACCCGTTGTCACCTCAGGTTCCAAAATGCTGCAAGGAAACTGGGGGACCAGAGCAGTGACTTCCCTGCGGTTGTTTGTTCCAGGAGGGCTCATCATTCCAGCACAAGGATGGAGAAGCAGAAGCCCATCAAGCTTGAATCCTCTCCCCCCATCCAGGGTGCTACATCCATCTGCATGTTGCAGCGTGCCCAGCAACTTCCCCAACATCTGGGGTGTCCACAACAAAAATGAAACAGCTACAGATGCTGAGCTGGACATTACCTGTGCCCCAAGTGCTTTGTGCCACAGTCTGTATTATAGCTGAGTGCCAAAAATCATATCTGTGATGACAGAAAGTCTGAATTCAATGCTCAAATCAGACCTGAAGCAGAGCTGCATTGCTGTGTCTGGAGAACCTGGACCCAGTACCGCAGTCCATGCAGGCTCTGTTTTGTGGAGAGGCAGGAAAACTCCGTAACATTTTACAGCAAACTTCAATATCTTTCTGCCTGAAGTCCTGAATGGGCAGATGCAAGGGATCAAATGGCCCCCCCGTTACGGTTTCCCTGAATGCAAGGTGCGCTGCACTCGGGGTCACTTTGGCAACAAGCTTTTTTTAAACGAATCCTTTCACTAGGACATTTACTCAAACTGTCCCCATCTGAGCATCTTTTATAACACGGATGTGGGAGAATGATTCCTTTAGAAATAAGCTGAATCAGGAAAAAGAAAGCATTAATTTGATTTGTTTTCTCAAACTGCAAATCCTTGTACATGCTTGAAGAGAATGAGGCATTAAAGCTGAGAAAATGCATTGTGGCCCTTCAGCAGCACTTCCTTCAGAGAAATGAGAATGGGAAAGGCCCTTTTCACACTGTCCCATTGTCCCAGCCAGCCTCTAGGTGTTCGACCCTGGAGCTCCAGCTAGCAGCACAGTATGGGGTTAGCCAGGGCAATGAGTGACAAACAATTTAAAACTTTTCCATAAATGTGAAAAACAAAGAGGCTTTTTATCACTATACTGAAAAGAGTAAACAGCAGAGCCTCCACCCCCAGAGCCCACTGCACCAGGGTGAACACAGCAATCAAGCTGATGGTCTGACAGCACATCTGCAGCAGGCATCCCTGTTCTTACAGCAAAGAGAAATTGCTCAAGAAATCCTTCCCAGTTGCCTGCTACAGAAGGGGAGGGCCTTCCTCCTGAGCCCCAGGATCCTTCCTACTGGAAAGAGTGTGGTGCCACTTCTCCTGCTACTCCTACCAGCAAGAGGAATAGCTCCCTCAAACCCTAAGGGTCACAGCAACATGACAAAGGCAGAATAAAGTCCTCTTCCTGAGCTTTGAGAGTCTCATGCTCTTTACTAAGTCAAGCTAGAAACACCTTATTTTTCACAGCAGCAAGTGGAAAAGCAAAGCAAGAACTTTTTTCCAACCTAGAGGGTGGCACAGGGAGGAGAATAAAGACTGAAATGACTGAAAGCCTGCAGAACATTTCATAAAATAGTTATTTTTCCCCCCAACAATGGTACTCTGTCCCTGTCATGAATCAAAAATGTCACAAGGCAGTTTGGTGAGGCCATGTGAATGCTGGGTATTGAGCTGCAGCAGCTGCAGGCAGACTTTGTGGTTAACCCTGTGAGACTTTCACTGCTACAGCTGGCTTCGATTCTGCTGCCACATCCAAGCAGCTCCTTCCCACTGCACTGCTGCTAAACATAATTACAGTCTTATCAGTGTCTGTGTTTCATTCCACCACAAGCATCATAAGACCAGTTCAATGGCAAAATGTCAAATTAAGACACATATACTACATACGGGCCTTCTTTCTTTTAATGTCTTAACACTACACTTCATATGCTTTAAAAACCTAACAGAGCAAAGTGACCTGAACTTTGACCTGTTCTTATTCAGGAAGCATCAGTTCACTTTGCAAAATCTTGAAGAAGAGAATACATCATCTTCGCCTAAGGAACATCTCTCCCTATGCCACTTTGAAGCCTTCTCTCCAATACCAGTACTAGAGGTCTGTTAACATTCCTTTACAATCCAAAGCACTAAGACAAGCTACCCACTTGCATTTTTACATCCATGGTATCCAGCTCTACAACAGCACACTTTCCCTAAACCTTTCAGCATAAATATTGCTCTCTGCTTCTGCAATACCAACAGCAGAGTCCAACAAGGCAGTAAAGTTAGGTTAGTGAAAAGCAAATATTTTACATCTCAAGCATCATGAAAACCTCTGCAGTTCCTCAAGCTGTTGTTGGAAGCCTACAATGTTTTCAGCTTCCTTGCTTTTCCAAGCCTCTTCCTTGCAATATGCCTTCCCCGCACAAAAAGAGGTAAGGAAGGCAGAGCTGGAAGAAGAGCAGCTCAGTTTAAGTAACACAAGTGTGTGTTTGCATGAAAAGATTCAGTTTAAAAAAATAATCTTTAAAAAATTACTTTTTAGAATGCGTAACCGGCTCCAACCACCGTATCTTTCCCAAGACAGCATTTTAAACAGAGGTCTTGACTAGTATCCTTAAACGGATTCAGAACTGCTCTACTGACTCTGAAGTAAACTCCTCATGGAAAAAATATGGAATTGGTTTTAAAAGCTAATCAAAGCAATTTAGCTTAGTTCAGTAAGTTGCATTCACTTCTATGCACCAGTGCAAGCCCTTGCATACTGATTAGTTTCATTACAGAGGTACAGGCTACCACAAAGGTACTAGATTGCTGGGGGGACAGAGAGAAAAAGGAAACCTGGAGATCTTGCATTTCATTGGCAGATTTTTACACACACAGGGATTTACTCACTGGGTTAAGCTTTACGCACTTGCATCAGCATAAACCCATATCCAGGTTAATTAAGTGGAAGATCTGTTCACTACTACAGAAGTGGTTTCAGACAAAGACCCTATCATCCTCCATCTGTGGTATTGGCAGGGATACCTCCTGGGGACCCACTTTCTGATTGTGTAAATTTTTTCTTGCAGGACAGGCCTGGCCTTCCATAGAAGGAAAGCTGCAGTCATTTCTGCCACTGCATCATCCTCTCCCAGCTGACGCCTTCCCCTCCATCAGACCCCCTAATGTACATCCCACTTCCCTGCAAACCAGCCCTTCAGCCAATATTGGTTTTCCATCACAGGTATATGATAGATATTTTTAACAGCAAGGCACCAGAAGACACATATCAACTAAAACCCAAGGCCTTTCAGATGTAGCCTCGCAACACACAAAGGCATGTGAACATGCATTAGCAAATTCCAAAGCAATCAAATTGCCCGTGAGTACACACTATGTGTACAGGGATAGCAGGGAAGCAAGGAAAGCTCCTACTTCTCTCCATCATCCCAGCCTTCTCCGCCTGACAGTGTTTTAGCCTGGAGCATACCTAAGGGCTACTGCACAAACTGCCCACAAGGAGAACAGCAACATGAAAAGCTTCACTGCATCATTAGGCCACAATTTGTGCTAATACCCCAAATTCTGTGGGAGAATGTAAGCACCTAGGAAATAGCCTGCCTTTGAAGAGGAGAACTCATGGCTGGATTTATGCCAACTGTTATCCTTTTCCTTTACTTAATCCCTACTCCATCCCTAAGCCCCATTTTCTTTACACTAAGGAAAAAAAAAAAATTTGAAGTCCTCCTTCTCCAATTCTAATATAAGCCTGTGACAGCAAGCAGCACTGTTTTATGGCAAAGCATGCCCAATTTTAATAACACAATTAGAAAAGTTAATTCAAATATTAGAGCCAGAAAGAGGAAGAACTGGTGGGAAAGGGAGTCTGGGCTGCACACAAGTGATGAAAGTGGAACATGATGCCAACGTAAAATGTGGTGATCTGTTCACATCAAAGCCAGCCCATGGTACCCACCACAAGGTTACAGCATGGGGTCTCCAAACAAAATCAAGGAGTAGGGGAATAGGCAAGAGGAAGAAACCCCTGTTTCAGTGACAGGGTGAAGCTCAGGAGGGAGCTCCCCAGCAGGCACCCTGTCCCCCCCAAACCCTCCCCTCTCCATCATGTGCCAGGACATTGAGCCATGCAAAGCTTGGAGCTCAAGCAGTGAGGGCTACCAGAAGATCTGTGGTGGATGCAGGTGGTCCCTTCTCTTCCCTTTCCTGATTTTGGCTCGGTGAACAATGCTTCATCATCCAAGAGCAGGCTTTCGTGCTGCAGGGGCTCCTGCCTTTCACATGAGAGGCAGAGCTGGGAGCCTGACTCTCCACAGTCTGCAAACCTCTAGAAGCATGTGCTGATGAGAAGGGTGTTTACCTTTTACTTTGGCTAGAATTATTAGACTTTAAAATGTATCCAGCTGCCTAAGCACTCCTGCCTCCCCTGCTGCAGGCAGGTCTTTTCTCACTGGCTTTACCAGTAGGTGCCACCCACCACCCAGCCTGGCCAGGGGGCAGAGATGGGTACCACCAGCATCACCCCCAGCTCCTCAGGTGCAGCAAAACAACCATCTGTAAATTGCCCAACAGCTTTGTGCCTATTCCTGAAATTATCAGTGCCCCTGAAACTGAAGGATCCTAGGAGTGTAAAGCAAATGGGTGACAGCTGAGCACTACTGTCTCATACAGGTATTGGCATCAACCCACACTACCTCCCAGGGCAGAGTCTGTCATAGTAGTTACTACGCCTCCTTAGTTGGAAGTATACCATACTTACATTGCTATCCTGTCAGCATAATTTACACCTGGACTTACACCAAAAAGCTGTTGAAATAATTTATCAGCATTTCCCTAGGTCTCCTCTTTCCTTAGGCCCTCACTCAGAGGCTTTTGCTTGTATATAATTTTTCAACGTTGATTTGTCATATGAAATCAATGTGTCAGCTCATACAGGTCAAGGCAAAGCACTCACAGTCCTGAAACTTCAGCTATGCAACATTGGTGGATGAACACTGTCATTTCAAAAGTGTGCTTTAAACTCACACCTTCCGCAAGGACAGGAGATGCATATTGCATTGTACGACCAAATTACCTTAGTAGTAGTAGATGCAGAAAGACTTAGATACTCTGTACAAAATTCTACAACTTTGTTATAACAGGTGCGCATTATGCACATTTTTAAAAGACTGTGCAACTGATGTTTCCAAATTTTGAGTGTTTGGACAATTACTTAACAGATTGTACAGACAGGTGTGTCTGATTTTCAAATCAGTTTTCTACTGTAACATAATACTTTAAGAGAGCTCAAGTCTTATCACACAAGCTCCTCATAAAAAATTATCATAGTCAACAGTACATTGCCCATAACAAAGCTACATTTCTCTGTAACTTTACTTAAAACAAGAGCAGTGAAGAGAGGGTTAGCATATGACAGAGCTGTGTCAAACCTCAGAAAAACTCCTACATCTCAGATTTTACTTACTTTAAACAGGATTTTAGTCACCACAACTTTTTAACCCTGTTTGACATTGTAGCTGAGGAACAATACAGCTTTATTCTAAACTGTTGCAAGATTTCCCACATTTTGCATGCTCTGACCAAAAAAAAGTTATGGGACTCCAAGACAGTCTAAACAAATCATGCTGCAAAAGATTCCTGCTACAAGTTTTGGGGATAATATACTGGCTAATCACATGCAAGGACTACGCCTGAGAAGCAAGTTCATCAACAGCTATTGAAGGGGAAGAAGAAGAAAAAGAAGCTATGCAAACTCACAAATCCACCAGTGCAGCTCAGCAGTATCTGCACAGATGCCGATACTGGTAAAGATGCACCTTTGCATCTACTTGCTTCAGCTCTTTCCATATGCTTTTGGAGAAAAAGTAGATGACCCACACTCAGATCTCAGCTTCTACAGAGCACCCCTGCTTGGCTAGCGGCAGACAAACGCCAAACAGGGAAATCTTAATGTGAAGAGCCGTAACGGTAGGCTTTTGGGGGGAAGACTCAAGATTTGTTCTGTAGCTGCCAAGTGCCTGGCAAAAACTGTGATTGGTCACCAAGCCTCCTAGATGTCACTGCAAGATAGATAAATAGCAATGAAGAAAGGCAGAATCCCACTGAAATCAAGTTCTATTACTGAAAAAAAAACCAGAAGAAAAATCAACAAATCTCCATTTCAGTGGTTTTGGGGTTTCGTAGGAAGTATTTCCCTAAGACTTGCTATATTATTTCTCTTTCACTTAAACTTACCAAATTCTAGGACAGTATGGCCAAGAAAAATACCTGCATGTAATGAAAGTCAACAAAGAAAAGGTCCTTGTTTAAATGAAGCTTGGAAAGGCAGGAGAGGGCAAGTAAACTCTCTGTTTCTTGCTACTTCAGATCAAAGCATACATTTGCTTTCTGCTAGCAGTCACACCTTCTTGGACCACCTTAACCCAGATCTCTGCTCTGTTTTCTAACTCATCGCTCACTTCAGTGACTTGGAAAAACACAAGAGAGAGAAGGGAAGTTGCGGGGAAAGCCTTATTTCATTGCAGGGCTCCCACCCCACCACCCCAGTTGCACAGAACCCTGGCACAAGCTCTGCCAGTTCAGCCTCAGTCCTGCCCCATAGCTGGTACCTTACCCACCGCTCTGCTTCTTGAGAAAGAAGGACCTCAATAGTTAAGGGACTCCTGAGGAAACATAGCTAGCCCTGCAGCTCTAGCACACCTCACCAGCTTGGAGATCTACACTCAATCATTTTTGCTGCAGTTAACTAATAAATGAATGAGCAATAAAGCCAGAGTGAGAGCTCAGATATGTTGCCACATCTCTCCTACCTCCTGGCCACCACTGAGAGATGTTGCTTCTCAAGCACAAGGACAAGTACATCCTTCCATCCATCCTCTGCCCTGCATTGGGCTGATTTAGAGGAAAAGATGAGCAATGCCCAGCCTGAAATCCTACTGGTACTCAGCCCCAGGCTGTTTGGCCAGTCTTTCTGAGCCCCTTCCCCAAAGACTATCATGTTTATGGTGGAGCCCGACTGCTCAGCGTGCCCCTCTGACAGCCACCACATTTCCCACTCATTGTCTCACTGCCATTGTCCAGTTTCTCCCTCTGCAGCACTGCCACAACAGCACTTTTCATCCCTGAAATGCACCACACAAATGGGAAGCACAAGTCAAACAAAAGCTACAGCCACTATGTTTACTGTAGAGAAAGATCAATGAGCTTTAGTGAAAGGCCAGAAAGCCAATGTTCCCACTGTAACTTGTTGGTAAAACAGTGAATAATGCTATCAAGGCTGACAAAGGCTCATTTTTTCTCCTCCTGGTTTTCTTTTTTAATGAAAAATCCAATGGAGAGTGTGATCATGTAGTTATCAACAGGCCATGAAATGGGGAACATCAGCAAGTTTATTCAGCTCATCCTTTTGCTCCAAGTTAAACAGAAGCATCAAAGTGCACAAAAGGAAAATTCACACAAACAAAAAGATAAACTGTTAGGATTTAGGGAAAAAAAAAAGAAACAATAAACAAAAAAACAAGAGCAAAAATCCAAGACCACATTTATTCAGCATTTTCCCTGCTCAGGGTGCATAATAGAGCACCCCAATGGATTGGCAAAGGAAGAGCACAGCCAACCTGCAGAAACAAGTAACCTCTCCTTGCACCCCAGCAAGGCCACTGCTGTGACAAGCCAGGCCTTAGGTCCCTATTTGAAGCACCACACCTGGTATTTACACAATTGGGCCCTTCTTCAGGTACATTTGGAGCACACTGGGATGCTCTAGTTTAGGCATCACCTACATCTTGGCATTTACTATTGGGCACCACAAAAAGGGAGCTATGATCTGGTGAAAATACCACTAGACTCAAGCCTATTCATAAAGGAGTGTGTTGTCCTTCCAAAGACATACCCTCCCCTTCTGTTACCAAGGGGTGTTCCACAAGGTGAAGCAAGATTTCACAGCTATTCATGGAAGTGTTCTTAAACCTCTGGATATTTTAAAAATGTGACAATATGACAGAAAGGCTGCTGCTGGAAAAGGGTCAAATGCATGTATGAACATCATATTCTCCATCACCTTCAAATTATGTGAATCTGTCATGCAGCCTAGATGCACGCATTTGGCTTGTGCATTAAAAATACACCTGAATATTTAAGTATACCCCACACACTGTGCACACAATATGCATCACACGCAGCTTGGATCCGCAATACTGGTAAAGAATTATAATGCTGTCATACAACTAATGCCAAGTGCTTTGAAAACATGAGAAGTGAAAATCTTTTTGCTCTCCCAGGAGTCCTTTGCAGTGTCTTACATATAGAATTTCAGGCTCCAAATTCAAAGTGAAGCTTAGCACAGGGGAAATTGCAATTTTTCTTGAAGGCTCAAAGGAAAATTCAGGATTATGTGAAAGACATGAGGTTAGTTATTAGCAATGCTGCTCTTCAAAGGAGTATGGAAACTGAGAAGACTGATGTCATGGGAAGGCCAAGCAACTGGTGAAAATGTTTTTAAAGGTTAACCCTTCTACTGCTTCTGAAGAACTGTAGAGACTTGGTAAGATTTCCTTCCTGCTTTCTCTGTGCCAGAAGTACAATTCCTTAGGCTTATCGCTTCCAGGGAGCCCGTTTTCCTACTTAAAGTTTCTCAGCCCCATTTTATTCATTGATATAAGGCTGGTACCTGCAGCATTGTAAACACAGCAACACATCAGAAAGAGCAGTCCTTCCCAATTAGCACATATTGGCTACTGCAAAGCCACCAAGAGCCTTGCAGTCCACATTGACCTCCTAGAGGTCCCAAATAGTCAGTGGCAGACATGCATGGGTATGGTCACTATTGTTTGTTCCATGCGAACACCATTGGCTCAAGCACTGTCACGAAGCTAAATTAAACCAGGAACATGTGAGTATTCCACTGTTTAGGCCTAACATCAGCATGCTTGAAAAGCAGAGGGGCAAATGCTAGTCTTGCATCTGCCCTCTACCTCATTAGTCTCTGACGTTGCCTGCAGCCCCCTGGTCTTGCATGAGATGCACAGGAATGGAGGGATGCAAAGGCAGGTTTGAAGCAACCTTGCCCACATTTAGGTTTGCCCACCTCTGCCTCGTGCATCAGACCTCAACTGAGCCAGAACAAAGGTAAAAACATGCTGTTTCGCCAGGATCTGTGGCATAACTCCATGCACACAGGCAGCCAGAACATGGTCCTCTTCCTGTTCCTTCTTTTAATGAAAATTGACAGGCCAGTGCTTCTATTAAGGCAGCTTGCAGCAGAAATAGAGAACAAGTAACAGTGACTCACTCCAAATAAAACACACACAATCCTTTTACTTAATAAAAGCATTGCTTCTGCTAGTCATTACTTCAAATTTCTGTAAATTCCTTGGTGTGGTCCTGTCTATACATCACTTCAGTCTTTTTACTGATCACACAAATCAAAACCATCATCTTCCAGGAATCATTGAGATGCATTTTGTATCTATATACAGATAGCATCAAAAATAGACATACCTTAGCATCTCTGAATGTGTGTGCTCCTTCCAGAATAATGGCTTACACGACAAGGTATTCAACAACAGTTATTACACTTTAACTGTATATCCTGCCTTAATCCAACAGAACCTTTCTTTTGGAGGCATAACAGTTGAATTGATCTTTTATACAGAGGGACAAATTTAATTTTCCAGCTCCAATTTGGAAAAGAATGCCTATTCAAGACAGCTCCTAAGCTTCATGGAAGTCAATGCGACCTAAACACATGTTTATAATTAACCATGTGCTTAAGTGGTGGTCTGAACTGGGGTGAATAAATGTGAAGTCAGTAGGTCTGCTTCCATAAGAAAGAATTACCAGTCTGGGAGAGAATTACAGAATTTGGCTATAAGAGGAGGAAGATTAGTAACAAATGTGTCATTCCTGAAAGTAATTTACTTAAACCAAAGCCATGGCAGAGCTGTTTAAAGTATGCACTCAGATTAATTTGAAGGACAGACTTAGGACATAATTATCAACCAAGGACAACTGTAAATTTGTAATAATATATCAGAATCATCAACTGACTTTCAAATGAGATCTACAGAACTGAATATCCTGCTCCGATTTAATGAGTTCCAGCTTGTTTCAGGGCTAGGTTGGGACTTCACACAGAAAACCGAGTAAGTAGTAGTGCAGGCCAGAGAAGTAATTGTGGCTTCAAAAAAATTAAACCAAAGAGCATATGTAGGAGCTCCAAACCCTCCAAATTTTTTTTGCCATAGCAACGTATGATAAAATATGAGAAGCCATCAACAGAGTTTAAGAGGTTTAAGCTCCCGAGTATCATTGACTGATAAGGGCCCTGTAGATTGTCAGACATTTCTCTTGGGACACTTAAGATAACAGTGAGGATAAATCCCTGTATTTGCCATATTTAAAGAAACACACTACAATTTCCAAGCAAGGTGATCACATACATCACCTATCCTCCTTCTTCCCAGTCTTGCTCAGTGTTACTGACACAAAAATAGCTGGTACATCTACATTTTATGAAGTTTGCACACTCCTCTGTTACATGGAAGAGGAAATGGAATCATCTCCAGGTGTCACCCCTGCTCTGTGAGATCAATGAGAAGTTGAACAACTAAGAACATTTGGAACGAAAGACTTAGGCTCGGGTTGTTTTTCTAAATGAGTGCTCCTACTGTACTTTAAATGCATTAGTCATGGTTGGCTATGGAAAGTGACCCTCCAAATAGGATTGACAATATTCTTTTCAGTGCTAGAAGCTAAAAACCAAACCAACAACAATTTGAAGAGTATAGAAGGAACTGCAGCCCTCAGAAGCAACCAAGGGCTTCAGCAGCTACAGTTGAGCTCACCCCAGGGCAGCTACATCTCACTGCAACCATGCCAGAAGGCTGCAAGTCCCTGCAGGACCCTGAAGCAGCAGTAGAAGCCATCACCTCCAGACATCTCCCTCTTCTTTACCTGTTCCAAGAGCAGCAGAAACAGCAACCTGGGCATTTGTGCAAGCTTTTTCCTTTGCAACAGATAACACTGGTGTCCTCACACTCACAGAGCATGCAACTATTCTAAGGCTTTATAGGTAGTAACCTGGCTCCACAGGCTGCAACAACTCTGGAAGTTACTAATTAATTCACCCCAGCTGCTCTACCTTCTTCCACAGTACCTAAATCTGGTGAACGTGTGAGTTGTCAGCCTAAGAAGCGCAGGGCTCTGAGGTATGAGGAGGAACATGGCATTTCCTCAAATTTTCCTCTCCTAAACTCCAGGTACAATTTTCCAGGGAGTCAGTACATTAAAAAAAGTGATCCTTCAGATGCATGGCAAGTGAATATGTACATAAGGCATAGCATGCACATGAGCAGGGATGGCATAACTGCTGCTGAAGTAACTTCCATGCTTCAGAGCCCTGGTAGGGCTGCTGCTACATTTAGACATATCTATGTGTCTCTGAGTTCCCAGGATAAGCTGCAGCATGATGTTCTTCCTCAAACCCTCTCAAACACACAGGAGAGGCAGGCTCTCTGCCTGGAGACCTTTTCACAGGAAGGGGACTGCCCAGCTGCCAGGACAAGTGCCAACCCCACACCTGCTTTAACAGGCTACCCCCAAGAATTTAGACCTTACACACACAGGGTTATAGCTGGTCTCAGAGACACCAGAAAATTGATGCAAGTAACACTTCCAACTTCTAGCAAAAACACATCTGTCTAAACAGGAACAAAATACCAACATCTACTTACCTGCTGCCATTCCTTCAAGACCCTGAGACATTTCTGAAACTAACAACAATCTTCCACAGGTTAGAAACCTTTTCCTCCACTACACATACTCAAGCCTCATATTTAGTCACCCAATACAACCCCAACTCTGAACCCACTTTCCTAAAAGGGGCCCTTGAAGGCCCTCCTTTAAAATATCACAGCCTCTGTTTTGGCTAACCCACCTGATTAACATTAATAGGTGATCAAAGTCCCCATCACATCATCTGTTGCTTAATTACCACCAGCTTAGGCTGGGAAAACAAGTTAGGAGGCCACTCCTTTGCTCAAGCATGCTCTGCCCTAGTGTATGATTGTCCAAATGTCATTACCATTACTGCAGACTCTGGGCCAGATGCAGGAATTTCTTTTGCTGCTTACTGTGGAGCTCAGATCAGCACAGAGGCAAAAGGCAGAGAGAGGAGGCAAAGAAGGCCTTTGCTTGACCCAGGATTTGTAATATGACATGGATACACCTAGTTCGTGCTTCCCAGGGCGATTCCCCAATCAGCCACACCATGTTCAAGACAGACCAGAAGTCTGCTAAGGAGGGTCTATATACCCTCCCATTTTAGAAAGTCTTTGCTGTGCTGCAGGTGAACAGAGCCGCATAAACCCCTCACCCTCAGTTTCAGAGCTGATCCCCACATCGGTGTCAGGGGCTGGCAGCTTGCTCACTGAACACAGAATTGGATGTGGGATATGGGTGGCAGAGCTGTTCTCTGCCTGATCCCTGCACCACCAGCCTTACCCATGTTCTGTGATCAGCATCAGGCAGCCATCAGAGAGGAGCACACGCTCCACAGCTTCTGGCTGGCTTTGGATGCACCAGATGCAGCTGGTCAGCAGGCTGAACAGCAGTATTTGGCACGTGGGCTCCCAAAGCCAGAGAGAAACCACAGTCCAATGCTGGCAATATATCAGTTGTCAGCACCGCAGCGGGAGAGCAAGAGACAGGGATGAATGGAGGCCACTGAGCTGCTTAAATCCATGCCTGCACACACAACGCCTGCCACACGACAGTGATATGGACGACGAGGCTGGGGCATGAGGGCTTGGGCAGCTCGGCCAAGGTCATGAAGTGGCACAGTCAGATACCTGAAGAAGGGATTATCATGGTGGAAGGGACATAAGCTTCCCGTTTTCAAGTGCCCCCTCCCTGTCCCTACACAAAACAGCCCCTGTGGCGATAGCATGCCTTTTCTCAGCTTGTTTTCTCTCATCCATATTGTAAGACAGGGCCCTGGCTCCCAACATGCAGTAGCTCCACTCAGCAGGTCCCATGCCCTCAGTCACCTGCTGCCTTGCAAAACCCTCCGTGCCAGAACGCCACACTCTGCATGTCCCACTGCCGCAGGAGCTGCTGCTGTAAGTGCTCTCTCTCACCCAGCCCAAGCAGCAGCCTGCAGTGGGCTCACAGCAAGCACAAAGGGAAACAAAACAGGGCTGGAGTGGCAGAGCAAGCACCTCTGGGAAGCAGACCCCTTCTTTCATTGGGATGCGCAGACTGGTTACAGCATTGTTTGGAAGCAGCAAAAGACATGCCAGCATCAAAGGGGCATTCAGCAGCCCAGGGCAGCTTCTTGCAACCATTGTTCTCATTATTCTTTCATTTTTTCCCCATTATTTCCTTTTCTTTGGGAAATAGACTTCATGACACATTGCACCAAGTACTTTGCTCATCTCATTTACCTCCCAACCAACAAACCTGAGGTGTTCTGCTGGCACTAACAAACTGCCTCCCATAAGCCCACATGCATGGCAGGTGGCTTCCCACACCCTCTGCAACTTGTCAGACCAAAACATTGCTCCTCCTTCATCCCAAACACATATGCACATACACACACGTATATGCAGAGCAACAAGATATGCTCCTTCTGACTGTTGGATGCCCTAAGGAGGTGCTGCAGATACTTTCAGAGGACCATCAGTCCAGCAGACCAGGCAGGAGCCGAATCACTCCTTATATGATTTCATGTCTCTCAGATCTCCCTTGGCTAATATGCCTTCACATCTTCTTAATACAAATAAATCCCACAAACTGGCCCACTTTCTGTTATTTCACTGTTATGTACAATAGTCCTAATTGTGTTACTGAGCTCTTCTGTGCCCAAAAACTACCTGCAAGTTCTTCTCCAGGTGCACAATAGCCACCTGGTTTATGTGGCAACAGCTAAGGAGGGAAAGCTTTGGGATGGAGGTTGCTGCCTCCTCTGTAGCACCATTTTGGATGCTGGGGTCCTTCTCTGCAGAGGATGGATGTGGCACTATTGCACTTTGGACTACATAGGGAACGCGGATCATCCATTAATGGCAGAGCAGGGAACTCCTTGTCATGGGACACTGTGGGCAGTGGGGGTTTCATGGGTTCAAAAGGCAACCAGGGAAATTCATAGCAAAGACATGCATGGAGGACTAATGGCTATGATGACTTTGATCCTTTGATCCTTTGATCCTCAGGCACTCCCTGAGGACACAAATTGCTGGGATTGGATGAAAGCCATGCACAAGTGACATTATCTGCTTGCCAAGTCCTCCATGCTATCCATGCAGAGACTGGACTGGGAGCTAGGTGAACCACTTCTCCCAGTGAGGAAGAAGGGAGTGGGCTCAGCATTTTCGCAGTCTCTTCTTGTTCCAGACTGGTGTCTTATCTCCTGGGGTCCCAGGAAGCAGGGGAGATTCACAGTCCTGTAAGAGAACCAGTCCTGCCAGCATGAGACAGGGAGAGCATGCCCCTGCACACGTGTTGCCGCTGCACCATGCCACTGGCTCCCCTGGGGCAGGCAGGGATGTGGCACTGGGATCCTGCTGCCTGCTGGCAGGAGGTTAATGTGTGTGTAACACTAATGACTGGCTAGGGCAATTTATCAATGACCTTTTGTGGCAGCTGTGAAGACAAAAGAGACTTGAGGCATTAGATCACGAAATTTAGGGCCTGACGCAAACTTTGAAATAAAACTTCATCTGAGGGAGAAAAGCAAGGGAATGACAGAACCATGTGTGTGCACACGTGTGTGTGATCCAGGCAACCTCCCTTTGTTTCAGTCCACTGCTCTCACAGGGCATCTCACTGCCCAGCAGGATTAGACACATTTGGGGACTACAGGATTCCCACCAGCCATTGGGATGTTTTATGAAGCAGAGTCCGCCAAATCCAAGACACAGCCCAGATCTGCTGGCACAGTACCTCCCCTGCTGACACAAGGGCTGGCAAGCAGAGAGTCTGGAGATGGAAGGACCATGGAGAACAGACCTGTCAGATAGCTTTCTCCTGAGTCACTGCTGAGCAGATTTTACACCGCAGCACTTGGAAAGAGCCCATGTGGCACATACAGGCTATGCTAGAGATGTATAGCACAGTTTTCTGGCCTGGCAGAAGGCACAGTGCCAATGTTTCACCATATCGGTATATTAAAGTTCGGCTAGTTATTGGCTTGCTCGTCCCACTTCTGAACGGGATCCTCTGATGAGTCGTTTGCAACCCTGGAAGGCAGGAAATGGCGTGTTCCCACACTGGAGACTGGCCATGACATCACACCAGCAACAGATAGGAAACACTCCCCGCAGCTGCCCCAGCAGCTCCACCCCGCCAGCACACACAGACCAGCCCACTCAGCGCTAGTCAGGACAACAAGGAGCCTCCCAGCCGCACACTCACCACAGCCTGGACCAAAGGGAATTGGCTGCATTTCATACAGATGTGCAACTCCTACAGTGTGAAGGAAAGCGAACTGCAGGCTGGATGGCCCAAGAACACCAGCAGCATGAGCAAAGTCTCCCGAGTCCCCAGGGGAAAAGGCACAGAGGTAGCAAGCACCATTTATCATTCAGCTTGTGCTGAAAGACCCTGTATCCTCCCTGAGGAGCAGGAGCAGAGGCAGCGTAAGGCAAATCAGGGAAGAGGTCTACAGGGGTGATGGAAATAGCCTGAAGAGACTTTCAGTTGTGAAGTCACTGCTCTGAACCTGGCCCAGTCTTCACTTATACAACACCTATTTCATGGCCATGAGTTGACCGTTAGGCTTCTTAGGTAGCAGCTGTTCACATCATTAAAAATACCACTGGCAACCCTAGCCATCTTATCAGAGACACTGAGGATTTAATTGAAAAGGACACCATAAATATTCTCCTTCTGTCAGCCTAGATGATCCACCTCAACCAGGCCTAAGGCATATTGATAGAAAAGCTGCTGCTACCCTGCTCCAGATCCAGTGAGTTCAGTCACCGGAGTGATGAGGGCAATGCATCAGTGATCAGTTTCTGGGAAATATTTGTTTAAATGGTAAAGAATCCCTAGAAAGCGATGAGCAAACAGCTGCTGAACTGCTAGCAGCTTGATTTATCTCACTATTTAGAAAACTTTGTATTTAAGAAAAAAATAGCAGATTAGAGCTGGTATGTGTACACATTGGAAGTGAGGGCTTCCAGCTGCAAATTCTTGCTACAGAGGAGGAAACAGCTAGTGCTTTTTGTTATAATTATGCAGGACAGCTTTTCTGCAGCCCCTTTCCTAGCAATACTGGAAAGCTACTCCTCAAGGGAGATCTGCTTTGGTAACGGTGGGACTTAATATGTTTTTTCACTAGAGATGCACTCGAAGTAAGATTCAGACTATATCACCATATCTTCAGTGGTGTCTCTCATTTCTATCTGATGTTTCAGCTCTGGGGCAAGCCTTCTCTTTTGGAAGAGAAACTGAGAATAAACACCTGGGGGGGTAGTTGTGTAAATAAATTCTAGGGTTCATCTTTCCTCTCCCCCTATCTACCAGACAGAAATCATCACATTAATCCCTGTGATACTGAAATGGCAAATCACCTCTGAGTCCTGAGAAAGTGTCTAGTAAGGATGTAGCTAGGATTTTACTTCAGAGAATGAACCTATAGATTGTTTTGCATGCTTTATAGCCATAAGTGAGCCTGGACCTAATAGGCACTCAGTGCTTGCAACTGTGTGAGTTCACCTGTCAGAATCTGACCATAAATACCACAGGTATACCAGAAATTTTGCTCTACCAGAAGCTGTTCGTCTTCACCCAAAATTTCGGAAAAAGTCATCCTGCAGTTCTGTCCTACTTCCATCCAATTTCATTACTTTTTTCCTATATAAGTTAATTTTAATTATATATATAAAAATAATGAAGGATATGTATATAGTCTATCTATATTATACCAAGTATATATTTAGTATTGATATTCACATACTATGTGCAAATGTTTGTTTGTTAGGAAATGTATCATATAAATATACTACATTCCTTTGCTGCTTCAGTCATGAGTACACTGAACTGCAGATGTAGAAATAAGAGGAATAAAAGTCCATTTTATGATGTGTCATCACTTATTTTTTCCATTTACCCACTAATTCAGAGTGTCAAAAGGCTCTAAGGCATTCTCAGCTGTTAGTGTGAATTCACAAAGTTCCTGCTGTACACATAGACTTCACTTACGTTTGTTCTTGCCTTGAAAGATCAGATACGTAGTGGTCAAGGATGAGAACAAGAGGGCTGGGAGTTTTCACACTACAAAAGCAGCCCATAGTGCCTAGCACTTTGTCTGAGCCCAGAGCATGCCTTAGAAATCAGTGGAAACAATGCAGGACCAACACGTCCATCCTTGCTTAGGATGCTCCATCACACAGCTTCTCCAGCCACCTCAGCCCCCACACCTGGTCACCCACCTCCTCCACCAGCATCCATCACTCCAAGACACCCCCCCTGCTCCCCACTTGTACTGGGCTGTGAAGTATCTCCTGGGGCAACAGCACTACCAAAATCCCTCCCCTGCAAGCCCTGAAGTTGGACCGGGCAGCAGTGCTCCTATCACACAGCACAGGCAAGGGTCAAGGTGGGTATCACATGCAGACCAGGGCCATGGCGGAAAGCTTCCCTCTCTGCTAAATTTGCACCTGCAGCCTAAGGCACAACCTGCATCACATGTGTTTATGGTTGTTCTGCACAGCAACGGTGGAAAAGGATGTTTCTGGATATTGCTTTTGACTTAGACAAATCACTTCAGCTGCAGAGGCTGTCTTAGGGCTGCATTTGCCTACGTGTGATGTGCACAGGGAAACAAGCCGAGCCTAGGTATATGCTTTGAATATGTTACCATGCCACAGGGACAAGCTCCAAAGGCTTCTTCAGAGAGCATTTGTCCCCAGCACTGAGTTGAGGCTAGTTATTAACTCAAGTCTTATCAGTATGTCCTTACCTCAGGGCAATTAAAGGGCACGATGCATCCTCAGGCAAGAAAACAGCAAGGAAAAGGTTTTAGTCCTGCTAAAATAGGCCAGGCAAGGCCAATACCATTTCTATGAAGGAGGAACACATGCCCTTGTGGTTGATACAAACCACTGAGACAAGCACTCTTAGGAAAATGACAACTTTGTGGCAATTCTTATTTTTCTGGGTTCTGAAGTTTTCTTTTTCTTTCAGTCATATCTTGCTTTTCCATATGAAGAAGTACTGAGCTGAGCAGAGCTCAGCAGTAATTAACACACAGCATCGCGCTCTGCTTTTGAGAAGGTGAGGAAATGTGCTGGCTCTTACGCAGAGACCACAGAGATGAACCAAGACTCACACTAACGAAGATAGGAAGGATGATGAGCTCAGGCTCAGGAAAGTGAATGAAAGCATCAGGCTGAAACACAGCAGCAATTTTATTCTAGCAGCTACCTTCTGAAACCGAAATTGGGATTAAAACATGCTTATAATGAATGACATCCCCCCTGCAGCCCAGCAGCATTCATGTGGACAGCAGAGAGCAGAGCAGGATTAGGACTGAGATAAGGAGGTGCAATGGATGGTGAAGCCCCATAGACCTTGCTCAGGGCAAACCCCCTCAAGAAAGGGCAGAGGCATCATGTCCCAGGTGGAGAGTTCTCCCCAAGGCAGCTTTTCATCCATGAAACGTAAAAAAGAGTAAAAACAAGGGCAGTGATTTGCGCATTCACCTATTCATTCTGGCCAGCAATATCTCAGGGCAGTAACCAGCAACCCTGGCCATGAGATATGAGCACACCTAGAAGGGAACTTTTTCCCTTTCTGCTTTTTCCTCGGCTGAGCCACCTACTCAGAGAAATCATTTATCCCCCCCTCCCCAGCTCCCCTACTCCAGCAAGCGACAGAGCTGGCAGTTCTGCAGGCATTAAGGTCCTGATCTTGCTCTCAGCAAAGTCAAAGGCAAAATTCCCATTGTATAAAAGATCACAACTAATTTCCTGCAAGCTCGGTGAAGTTGTTTGAGCCAGCTTCCCAAAACAAGCCAATGCATTTTTAAAACCACAGCTGGGGGTTTACTGCATTATAACATGACCCCTGAGAGGGTAGAAATTGCTGCAAGGTGAGTCCTCCTAGCTATTGTTTTAGGCTGCTGACTCAGGAAGACAGGGCTGCCTTGTTTCACATCTGAAAGGACTTTTTTCTTTATTTTGGGACCACGCAGGCTAGAAATGGCTTGGGGTTGTTGGTTTGTGGGTGGAATGGGGGCCTGGGAGCTTTCCTTCACCAACACAAACTGTGAAGAAACTCGGAGTTTGCAAGAAGCTGCTTTCCAGTGCTCCAAACACTGGGAGAAAGGCAGGGCTCTTGCCAGGGCTCTCTGTGGGTGCCAGTGCTGGAAACTGGGGTACCAGAGCTGCTGGTGCAGCTGGCAGAGCACCCCTGGGGTAGCTGGGTAGTGGGAGTGACCTTCTGGAGAAGGTGGGAACAAGATCAGAAGGTGCTGAGCTGGAAAATGCTGGGGACAGCCAAGCTCAAAGAGGAAGCCAGGCGCAGTAGGTGTAATGGGGTTCCTGCGAGCCACTAGTAAATGTCAAAGAGGAAGGGAGTTGAGCTGGGATGCTGATTAAGGACTCCCCTGCCCCACAGAGGGTGAAGGAAGGCCTCTGATGATGCACCCCTGGTCGGCACAGGGATAGAAAGCCAGCTGCTGCTGTAGTCAAAACTATGGTGTGCCACTGGCACAGCCTGCTCCATCCCGTCTCCAGTACACAGACCACGGGCAACTCCTATTGAAGCTGTGACCAGACAGCCAATCCCAGGCATGACTCAATGTTGCTGAGGAGGCTGTTGTCTGGGTCTGTTTGACCAGTCTGAATTAGTCCTCACCGAAACACATGCAGAACTAAAATGAGCCTATCGCTTTCCTATCAGCAATTTATGGAACATTAGAGTCTGAATTGGCAAAAGTCCCACTTTGCTGAGAGCAAGATCAGGCGCTCGCACAGCACTTCATGTACAATTACTTTTAATTCGGCTCAGTTACCAGTGAACTATAATATCTGTGAGAATTTTTAAATGGATCATTTTGTCAGGTTTTCTCCTTACACTTTGCTCTGCCTTAGACACTTGTCACCAATTTTATTTAATTAGCATCACAATTGTATTAACACCACATTTTTTTAAATTTAATTATGCTTCTGCAGTACCCCAGCTTGTTTTGTGCAATTAGCGCTCGACTTTCATACAAATTAATCTCCCCGGAGAACCACATCGAAAATAGAGAAAAATAAGAGACCTCATTTAATGGAAATAACAACATTGACTGACTATATATGTATATAGCCCTCACATGTTGCCAAACATGCAATTTGAGGTTTGTGCCTCCCAAATGCATGAAATGATCAATCAGTTTTCTCAGGAGTGAATTCAGTGATTTTATTTTGTCATGGGTTTTCCGTCCTGGACTTAGCACAAAGAGTTAACTTTGTCTTCTGCTCTATCAGGCAATTTAATCTAAAGAAGACAGGAGGAAGACTGGTTCCTGTATCTGGTAAACATTTGCTTTATCAGGGAATGCAAGAGTGCCTCTAACAGCCCTTTCTCACTTTAACTGCAGCCTCAGAGACTTTGAGGCTGATTTAGGGTATTTAAAACGACAGACTACTCAGTCTCTGTGATGCTTTTTCAGTGCTGAGGTTTGTTTAGTGTTTTGACTGCCCTTCACATAAACAGTGATGAACCTGAACCACTAACTCACCAGCTTGCTTATACGGCAAACAGCAAAACCCAGCTAATTCCTGTGGAGGAAGAAGCCAAGCAGACTGACTTTCCCCGTTGTCCTTCTTTGTGCCATGGCATCAGAAGCAAGCAAAAAACATGGCCCACGAACAAATGTTTTTCCCAGTTACTTGCTTCCAATTTTTTTTGTACTGTCTTTTATATCAATTTGCCATCACCTGCAGAAATGTCTGTGGAAAGCCTATGTGAGAGCACAGGATGAAGAGGCATGCAGTCAAGTGGCTGGTTGATATAATTCATCTGGTATCACAGCTAAGAGACACAGCAGGGTACACAGAGGCAGTCTGCAATACCAGTGTAACAAAATGAAAAGGTAGTGACCATGATGGCATGGTGACAAGCTGGTAGGTCACATTCAGCACAATCTAAAAGCTACTTCTGAGTTTTATGAAAAAAAATCAGAGAAACCAGACCGAGGGTGGACACTTGAGACCATCACCAAAACCGCCACCAAAACCAGGACTTGGGGCATTTTGCATGTTTCCCCTAGCTGGATTCACAGGAGCTGACACCCTTGCTACTGCCCTCAGAGACTATTGATCACAGCAGCAAACCTCTCCAGCCACCCCAAATTTGGCAGGGTGGCAGAGTCACATCATCTTCAGGTACCCCTCTCAGAGATACCCACTCCTGGGGCAACTGCAGCTGCACCGTTTATTGCACCATGAATTGAGAGACTTCAGAGCAATCCAAGCAGGCTTGGCTAAAAGCCATGTGGTGAAAAAGGGATGGAGGAGTTTGTGCCTGAAGTGTGCTCACTCACCTCAGCCCTAAAGCCACAGTGCTTTTCTGCCAGCCTTCAGACAGATGAGTCTGAGGAATCCCATATTGGGTAACTATAAGAGGCTTTTTCTGCAGAATGTCGACTGTGTCACAGAGGAAATCACTGTAGAGAAGGAGAACTTGGGCAGTTCAAATATTATCCCAACCCTTTTTTTGTCCTTTGGAATGGTACTAGAAATTTTGCACAAAGATACATTTACCGTTTGATCAGAAATACTACAAGAATAAGCTTACTGTGATGGCTTCTCCTGTTTGCTCAAACTGTGATGGAGAACAGATACACTGAGGAAAAAGGCACAAATGGAAAACTGGCAAAAAAGTGAGGAAGAGTCTATCAGCCACACAGAACTGAAAACAGATCAAAGACGGTATCAGTGATTAACAGGAGTACATCATGGGTTTTTGGTTTTCTAAAGCTTCTTCTCAACCAGCTGAAAGTGAAATGTGATGTGCTGCAACCTTCTGGTATGTTTCAGAGCAAAAGAAAGTCCTGCTTAATATATATCAGCAAAACACAGGCTCAGTATTTCTTTTCATGCCTGACTTCTTGAAACTTTACCCTTTAGCCATTCAAACAGGCCATTTTGAGTATCTGACAAGTATTTATCCTGGCCAAGTCAAATTAACTACCAAAGAAATAAAAGCCTAGGACTTGCCTGATGCTTTAATGTTCTGGGATGGTTAAACATTAAAACAATGCCAGAATGACACTTGGCTTCGTCCTGTATTTTGTTGGTTTGGCATCTTTCAGTTTTAGCTATATAAGACAGAAGGAAATTCAGCACCCTCTAGTTTTATGGTGACAGAGGAGCTTAACAAGGTTGAAATATTCAGATTGTTATGGAAAAGCAACAAAAAGTTCAGAAAATGTCTTCCCCATCATCCCTAGATACTCTCTGAAGGACACAGGAACCGCAAACAGCTTGGAAAGAGCAAGCCGTGAGTTGCATCAGCACAGTCCTTGTGTGGATGAGTCATGAGCCCTCCAGCACAGACCTTGTATGGAGTTACTTCGTGCTTGTGATGGAGCCAGAGGGGCTGTTTGCTGCCCACCTTGGGCAGACAAGCTGTATTTCTGAGGTGCTCCAGTGGGCTGCAGAAGCAGGACACATCTTCATGTGGGAAATCAAGCTTTACAGCCACTTTTTGCCTTTGCTCTCCCCACAGGCTATGCTAGGTTTGACCTCAGATCAGTCTGCAGCCCTGTCTCTGTGATCGACCATGATATCTAACACAGGCAGCTTATCCCTCTGTTTTTCAGTCCTCTCCCATCCTCCAGCAGGGTTGCTGTCTGTGTGTTAAAATGGGTTGTGCAGGCGTTTTCCTGCTCCAGGCAAGGTGTAGATAAAGGACATTTTCCTTAGCCGTTATGAAAAGTTTGCCCCTGCAACAGTGCTATCTTTCTAAAAGTTGCTATCTGGTATGTTTGAGTTCACTAGAGTGGTCCAGTGAAGGACAAAATACCTACATGATACCTCAGGTAGGCTAGAGCCAGCACTCTTAGGCACACTCGGAGGTTCCCTGCACAGTGTCTCTCCATCTTCTTCTGTTTACATCCTGAGGGCCAGCACTGAGAACGATGACTGTGGCCACCACTGCCCTCCCTTAGGGTGCCAGGCAACACTCCATCCCTCTTCTCCACCAAGCCAAGGACATATTACCCCTGCATTTGGGGCAGCTGTGCTTCCCAGGCATTCCCATGGGCACCATAAGCACAAAAGGCTGCAGCTAAATGTCACGGCTTAGCTGTAACTATTCCCGGGAGACAATCCGTAAGGTCCTTGTCTATCCCGGGCATCTGCCTCAGTTGCAGCCAGCAATGATCTCACCAGTGGCAGAGGTCTTCCAGTGCAGACAGGCACGCAAAAAACACCATTCACACCTCCATAATTCACCCCGTGGGGACAAGCTGTCCTGTGAAAGCTGTTTGGCAACCCCTTATCAGGGGCCTGGTGTTCCATGGGTGAAGCCATTAGCATTGCCAGCATCAGTGCCTGTGTAACATAGCCCTTCTTCCCCACTGGCAGTTGTTTGCTCTTCTGGTTGCTCAGATGCAAAGCACTGGTGGGCTTCAAATGGGGACTTCACATGGGGACTTCTGCCAGCCTCACAGGACCAGCATTCCAAGGCTCAGACACACGTCTGGGTGATACCCCCAGCTAAAGGGTTTCTTGTTAGCACATTAAAGCACTGCCAGTGAAAACCCCCTTGTTAGCCCTTCCGGCACAGAGCAGTTGATCACTTCAGCAGCAGACCAAGTTACTTTGGAGATTAATGACACAGTCGTTCAGCTTTGTCCTTTCTATTTGTTAACTAGTTCATTCTGCAAATAATAAATACGGAGGGGAAAGAAAAACAACGATCCTATTCTCCAGAACACCACTGTGAGAAGACAGGATTAGAATGACATCAAGTGGCTTTCAGCGTGACTTTGTGCAGTGTCAGGGTAGACATTCATACTGCAATACAATTATTCAGTCAATCCCACTCCCTGTGAAGTCAATGGATACTGTGCCAGCGACTTCAAAGGAAGAAGGACCATGCCCTCCTGTGCATTTTAGGGCTCTAACAGAGGTTGCTAAAAGCAGTTTTTAAACAAAGTAATCCCATTTATTTATCAGAGAAGCATGCAGAAACACTAGACTTGCTAGCTCCTAAGGGAATTCTTTCTTTCTTTTTTTCCACTTAATTGTGTTCCTAAGCAGAACAAGAATGAAAACTCAAATCTTTTTTTAATCTCCTGTAAAATTGAAATTCCTAAAACTGCAAAGCTCAGTTTGAATCAATGAAAAAACTTGTTTTCCAGTGACATCAAAACATGGGGAGTTGGTTTGGATATCTGCTTCATGAGAGATTATGCTTTGTCATAGAGCATGCAAAATAAGTATTTGAGTGATGTTGCAGTTGAATGAAACACCAGAACAATCCAGTCTGTCACGGTCTGAAAGGAATATCTGGACCACATTGCAAACTTTTCAGTGGTTTTTGGAGGTTTTTTTTGTAAATGAAATCCTGAATGTATTAATTTTTTATTATCTGTTAGAGAAAAACTGACGGTTTTGAGTAATTCTAGCCATCATCTACTAACTCACAACTTGTATTAAGGGAACATTTATAAAGAGTCAATAAATGACCAACAGATCCTACAAACTTGCTACAAACATGAATATTATATAAATACCCATAAGCATACAAATGTTACAGAAATTGAGAGAAGCTCATTGACCTCCTGTGCCCTACAGTAACTGATGAACCATATACTAAATAATCTATTTATCCTCTATTAACCATGGGTCCAGCTTAGTCTATTGTAAAACCTATCCCACATATAAGGGTTGACCATTTATGTGAAAGCAACTTCGCAGCAGCACCCACGGTGATATTTCAGCTGTGGAGGTCAGCCTCCACAAAGGCTTTGCCTCCATCCAGGGCAAAGTGCCCCAGGTGAGACACAGAATGCAGTGCAAGAGGTGTTTATACCCCTGCCCACTTCAGGGCAGGCATGACACTGGAGATGACAAGATGCAAATGGGAACAGGGGGGAGATTTATGTACCTCCAGGTCGTGAGGATGGTAGTTCTCATATTGTCCAACTTAATGTACTGTTTAAAGGCCAGAGCAGTGAAAGCAAGTAATCTGTCATGATGAATTATATCTTGTATCATTTGTAAAGTCCTGCCAGCAAAACTGTCCCCTATCAGCAGTGCCCTGAGTTAACCCCATCCCATGTAGGTTCCCATTTTCAAAGCACAGATGCTCTTCACACACATCAGGTGATGAAGCGGTTCTGCCTAGCAGTGCGCAGGGTGGCTGTTAGCAATCCTACCCTCTGCTACAGCGGCTGCTGCTCTAGATTCATCCATGAGATGCAGAGCTCTGATGACAACCTGGGGCGCAGTAATTTATGTACTTCTAATATAAAGAGCCAGCTCCTCTCAATCCCCTTTTCAGATACTCCTCTCACAAAAATGGAAACAAAAGATGATCGCAAAGCCCAGGAGAGGCCGTTGGGGCTCGGCTGTTCAGAACAGCCATTTCCTATCCAGCAGAAAATGAGATCCAGAGAGGGAGGGAGACAGAGACAACCCACAGCACAATTTACTGCCCCAAAACAGCCTCCTCAACTAAAGGCATAACTGTAGTCATTGGTGAGAAAAAGCACTCCCCACTAACACGTGAGAGTGATTTACAGCACTGCTCCTTTTCCAGCGCAAGGGCTCTCAGCAGTCAGGAATGCCAGGCGCATCAGCTCAGGGCTGCAGCACATGGGACTGCATGCAGGTTGGAGGAGTGTTGCACAGAAAGAGAGGTGGTTTCTCCTCCACTAGCCTGACGCTGTGCAGCCACAACATTTCAAAATGCATCCCTTTAAAACACAACTGCAGGTATGATAAGGGCAATGAACAGTGCACTGGAATAGCTTTAGCAGCTGAGATATACCACTTAATGTTACTGATCTACAGAAGCTTAATACATTAGCTCCATTTCCTTGGTTAAGCAAAACCAGCTTTAAATCATTCTTCCTTAGGAGAGGTAAATGGAAAGTATAGGTGGTATATGTTAGAGAAGCTCAGATTTTACCAAAATCAGTTTAAATTAATACTAACATTTTCACCACAAATATTCGCTCTCTCTTTTAAAATGGGGCATATATCAATTTAAATTGAACTCTCCTAGAGCTTTGCTTCAGCTATTACAGAATAAACTAGTTAAATAGACTGTCACCTGTTCTAATGATCGCTAACATTATCATTACTTCTAAACTGAACAAGACATGCCAGGCTCAGGGTTCGATCTGCTGCTGAAGATGTGAAATATCTAAAGTCATCTTTCAAATTTAAATACCAAAGGCTTAAAGGTGAGTATCTCAAGAAGGGATTACAACACATGCAAAGTTTAAAAAAGAGCTCAGGAAGAACAATCTTTGCTGTGAAGAAACACTCCTACAGTTTTAAAAGGTGGTGGGTACATTTGGCATCAATGCTCTTGTGTGCAAGGCTATACATTTCAGCAGAGCTGTGATAGCTCATACAGTGTCTGAATTTTGATCTACAAAATGGCTCAGTGCCATCACAGTTACTGTATGAAATAGTCTTCTCTTCCCATAGCCTACCTGTTGGCATCCTAGGAGAAGCTACCTTGTATATCATCATGTCCCTGCATGTCTTTTCTGGGCCCCAGTGCTATCTCTGGACCTATATAAGCAAACCTGTAAGTGCTGGGTCTGCGGCAGCGTAGGTGTTTCCCTGTGCTGCTCTAGCTGCAGTATCCAGGCAGCAAGTTCCTTGGGCCAGTTCCTGTGTCTCACAAAATAATTCCCAGGAGCTAAAAAACTGTATCCCCTCACCCAAAGGTCAAGACTGTATGGATTTGCACATTACAAATCCAAATATATCTATTATCCCTGAAATACCTCTTTTGCTTGCAAGTGTTTGAAAGCAGCATGTGCATGGGATAAATAATGCCTACATGGGACTTTAACGATAAAACTAATCACCCTATATGCTTCTCATAGGGCACTACCATGAACTGCCAGATTTTTCCATGACACTTCACAGGCAGGTATTGTTACTTCTTGCAAAGTCAACATGGCTCAAGTCAGTAAAAGCAAGGTCACTACTCATAGGATTGCAAGCTTCATTAGGGACTGTAGTGCTAAGGCAAGGGGTAATGGGTTAGAACTTAAACAGGGAAGTTTAGATTGGATATAAGGAAGAAATTCTTTACTGTAAGGGTGGTGAAGCACTGAAATGCGTTGCCCAGGGAAGTTGTGAATGCTCCATCCCTGGTGATGTTCAAAGGCCAGCTTGGACAGAGCCTTGGGCTACATGGTTTAGTGTGAGGTGTCCCTGCCCATGGCAGGGGGGTTGGAACTAGATGATCTGGAGGTCCTTTCGAACCCTAACTATTCTATGATTCTATGATTCTAAGCTTCATTTCATCTAGCAGGATCACTGACACAGTGAGGAAAAACTTGCACAGAACTAAACAGGAAATAAGAGGCAAGGTGGAGCTCCATTTCCTAATTCTCAGTAGTCCATGTGTAAGTCTCCATACATTCCCCACTAAAGGCCTGTCATATGCCAAGTAACCCACACTCTGGCTAATTCTCTAACTTTCATTTTGCTCCAAAATTATTCCCATCTTATTACAGAAAGGGAAACTAAGGTTTGGAAAGACAAAGAAAGTGAAAAAGAGCCTTGTCCAAGCTCCAATATTGCACTGCAAAGAATAGCTGGCACATTTCCAGTCCTAGCAGACACAAGGCTTACCTACATGAACTATTTCAGAACAACCAGACATAATTGTTATCATTACTATGCAAACTATTTTACTATCATTGGTAAGTAACAATATTAACCCTGATTGCAATATCAAGAGGCAGCAAGACAAATTTGCTAAGAGTGTACAATGAGTAGAGCCACATCTCCATACCAGACCAGAGACTGGCCCAGTATTTCCCATTCTGCTCTCTAGATATTTCCTGCACAAATACAGTAATGTGTCCTTCACCCTAAAAGTATTTTTCGTCTATTGATTGATTTATCATTTGCCTTTCTTCAGGCAAACATCAGGTGGTTGGGTAATTTGCAGTTCCTTTTAGAAACAGGTAATCATCCCTGTCAATAGAGCAGAGGTGGCTCAATAAAAAATGCAACAAAAGGCATTAATTGGGTCCTGAACGAATGAATGGTTCACTAGATCCTAATAAATCATCTGCTACTTCTGCAAGTATATCATGTGAAAAGCTTCAAAGATGCCTAGAGGGTCAGATTCCCTCATCAATGACAAAGACCACAGAGAAAACTACTTAGAGTTGAAGGTCTGTGAAGTAAAGGAGGAAATGGCAAACTAAGGTCAGCCTATTCAAAACTTGGAAGAGCTCAGGCACATGCCTGCTGTGTGGGAGCTCCAGGCTGCTTGGGAAGTAAAGGAGGAAGACAAGTATATGGGGTGACAAGTCTCCATGAAGATCCTGACTCCCTCCTTCATCATGGGGAAACACCACAAGAATGGAGGAGCCAAATGCCAAAGTGAGTGTGCACTGGCTAGAGGTTAATTGCAGTCATCAGAGTTGAGTGGTTACATGGATATGCTCATTTAAAATTAACAAGGCAGTTATTAGCTTCTATAGCACTTCAGAGAAGAGGTTGTACAAAAGGACAGAAGCTCCTCAAATGCAAAAGAAACAAATCAAAACATTATTATGCCTTCTGAAGGAAATCAGGTAAAGTAGGAAGGAACAGATATCTGACCAGGAACAAGAAACTTCACTGAAGGTCTCAATGGACTCCAGAAAAAAGTGCTGATCAGAGCCCACTGACATATAAAATGTGTGCAAGCCAAGACACCCAGACTGCTCTTTTACAGAACATTTAGTGCTTCTTAGGAACCTCCAAAGATGAAATTAGAAAAAATAGACAAAAACCTGCCCTCACAGCTCCTTAAAAATTATGCCTTGCCTAATGTAAGCTGACTATGGCAGTAGATGGATATCATTGTAAGCACACTGATCTCCTATGTGGCCAGGATAGCTAAGGCTTCTTGGTGTTACTCATTGAAGAAACAGTAGTTTCTCTTTTGCTCCTCATCAGTAAATTGAAGCCTGCTGTTGGCAAGACGATGGATGACTTCCTAGGAGGTTAACCGGTGGGTATGCTTCAATCCGCTGTGCTGTGCAGGAGAGTGATGCTCGCATGTTTGTACAAAAGAAAGCTTCACTGCCTTGGACTGATGCCGAAAATGAGAAAGATATTTCCATGCAACCTTTCAGCCTAGCTATCCTTTAATGTTTTTATTCTGTTCAATTACTTAAATCTAGTCGGCAATTTCATGTTCCTGGAGGTACTGTAAAACTATAAAATAAGAAGACAGGCCCTATCTCAAGGAGTATACAGTTTAAACACAAGTCAAAAAGAGAACAGATAAACAGGCAAAGTAGGGAGCGCAGCTGAGATTAACCAGGGATAATATATAGAGGAGGAAGAGGTGGGGATAAAAGACTCAGCCCAGTGAAACCCATACAAAAGTTGGAGGAAGATAAGAAGGTTCTCCACAGGACGTGCTGAAGGAGATTAAAGAGGTAGGAGGAGAAGCAGGAAATGGTAGCACCATAGAAGCCAAAGCAGAAGAAGGTTTCCAGAGGAGCAGCCCCAACTGCCTCAATGGGGGCACATTATTCACTGAAAATTCAGGAGTATCCATTGCTTCAAATCATTGGGGGAAATGGGTTATTGGTTTGGGGTTTTGGTTTAGTTTCCCTTTAGCAGGGATAGAGCTTGAGAGATTCCCTAGAGCATGCTGTCTTTATAATCCTTTTGGGATTAAATAACTCCAGACACATTTCCCTGAGGGCTGGATCCCCTTTCAGTTTGGCAGGGTGGATAGGCAGCTGCAACCTCTCCCTGCAGAGGGGGAGGATGTTAACTATCTCCCTGCCACAGACTGCATGGCATGCCTGACATCTGGGATCAACCTGGCTTTTACCCTCTATGATACAGAGTGGCAGAGGGGTGTGCTGCCATCCTTTGAGAAGAACAAGGCTCCAGAGGACTTTGATACATCCAGGCATGTGGCAGGAGAGTGAATGGCAGACCCTGCCTCGTTTCCAAATGCCAAGCCAAACACTGCAGCCTGCAGCCATGCTGCACTCAGAGGATGAAGGAGAGGAAAGTGGTACTGGCTAAAAGAGAAAACTAAAACCTTTGTGCAGGCAAACACTTCCTTCTGTACTACACATATTCATACATTCAGAACATCTACTATACATAGCCACTGGAAAATGAGGCTTGTTTTCCTAGTATGTGGAAAAGAGGAATCTCCTCTCCTGCCCCAATAAGACAAAGCGCTCATGAGAACATAAAGCCATATCATCTCATCAGATATGGAAGCTTACCAATACACCCCAAAATTGCAAGTGTGCTGTTTGAGATGTTCTGCTGCACGGCACAAGTGAAGTCCATTCCCATGGATTTCACAATCCAACTTGTGATGGGTCGATACGTGGGGAGTGACTTGAAACCTGAACTTCCCTGGTTCAGAGATCATCAGATTTATTTCCTGATTAAAAAAAAAACAAACCACAACCTACTACTTGACTCAGTGAGAAGAAAACCAGAAACCAGTTTAAGCCAAGTAAAAATCTCTGCTTTATTTTAGTCTCTCAACTAGCAGCTTTGGGTTACCCCTCCTTTCAAGAAGCTACATGTTACAGCATGCCCACCTACTTTGTTTCAGTATTAGGTCTGTAGCTGACAATGAACCTGTCCAATATCTGCTAGAAGGCAAACATGACAAACCTGCAGTGATGCATCTCATTTTGCAAGGATGTGATGAGCAGCAGAGCAAGAAATTTCCTATGGAGACAGCAAGGCAGAACTGGAAAATGGTCCTTGTGCTCTCTCCAAGTCATAACATGAAGGAAGTAGCTGGTGTAATAATTTACGCAAGTCACTAAATTTCATTAGTGAAAGATCAAGTGAACATCATTAGAACCTGACCACCCCCTGCTCTTTGATGACTTCATTTGGGAAGCCCCCAGCACTGAGCAGAAGGCACTTTTTTCTAACGTGGACTGGAATGTCCCTACCACATGCAGGGACACTTCTTCTTGCTTAAGCCAATCTCCCATGCAGTGTGTATGCGAACGCAACTATCACTGCTTCCCCTTTACTGCTGAGATGGAGTGAAGTATCTGCAAGTTTATAAAAGGATTAAACTAGGGAAATAAAGGTTTCAGTGACACCAGTAGTTCACGTGTGCATGGCCCAGCAGATCAGTCATTTGCCTGGTGTTCCCCTCAGCATGGAAAATCAGCACGAGCCCCATGCATCTGCAGCTGTGGGGCTGTACCTTCCCTCTGGTCCAGCTGTGCTGGCTGAAAAGGCCATGGCTCCTTCCCATGGCGGAGGTTTTTACCAGCACAGATGATTTTGTTTGATGCGCATTTAGGGAGCAGGCACACTGAGCCAAGAGGAGGAGGAAGGATGGGTAGCACAGGGTCATATGGGTGGGCAACACAGCCTTTACAGAACCCAGAGAGGACAGATGCCCACAGCTCATACAATGTGGTTTGATGCTTCAGGATGGGAGTGCTTGAAGACAGCTAGTGCTCAAGGGCACAAAGCTGGTGAGCTGCCTTTCTGCAACAAGGTCCACTTCAGTTCTTAGCATTGCAGATTCCCTGAAAATAACATGACCTTTATGTAAATGGCAGGTGTATCTGTTATTCTCTGTGGGCACAGAGTAATCGAATTAAATCAGAAGGCTTCCAAAGTGCCATTAAGGCAAATTGGTGAAACATATTAAATTACACTCCCACCATTTTCCTGCGGTTTTGGCCTCTCTGTCTGAGGAACAGGAGTTTAGAGCAGATAAACTGATGGAAAGTTCCTCAATCTCCAAGGAACGATGGGAGAATGAGTGGTCTGTTCACATTTTCCCATCAGTATCACAGTAGCAGTCTGTGAGGGAAGGGTTTATTTTAGGAAGAGCTATTTTGAAAGCTGAAGTGTCACATCCTGGCTGGCTCTTTTCATGGTGTTACTATAATCATCCAGTTATGACAAGCTTAATGCAGAAAAAGCAACCTTTTTTTTCTCCTTTCTTTTTTTAGGAAAAAAACAATGTAACTGGCATATTTTTGGACAAAGACTGTAATTTTCTTTCTCTTTTGGTGTTCTTTTTACCTTTCTCTGTCATCTAACCCTATTTATAAAGCGCTAGACATTAGATCTAGGAACTGCCTGTCCTTTTTGTAGAAGTCCATGCTGGCAGCTCTTCCCAGCCTTGAACACTTGGGAGAGTTTTCTGAGTCTAGCACAGCAAGCAGTTCACTGACTTGCACAGGCTCTCCTGAGGTCCCCTGCTCTCATCCTTCTGCAGACAAAGGTAGGAAACCATGGATGATGAGAATTCACCATCTCCTCTACCTGAGTTAGAGCTGTTTGACATTAAACCAGTGCATCCAAAGATTGAAATGATCCCACAGGTAGCTGTTGCCGCATTAGGAGCAAGCCTACTTTTCTCAGAGTAATACAACTTAGATGGGCAGCTGTCTTGCTGCGGAGTCTGAACTAAGGAGCCAAGTCTCAGCTTAGCAGGCATGGGAACTGGGGAGGACCAAGCTGGCTGGTCCGGTTGGTACCACACCCAGGAGCCGTCAGGCCTTAAACCTCCCTCCTCTGCTGCGTTCTGCAGGCTGGACTCCAGCTGAAGGCCAGGGCAGTTCCGAGCAGGACTGAAAGACTGGGTGCTTTCATAAAACAGAATTATTTTCACAGCTGGAGTTGCAGCACAGTAGCTCATTCTGTCTTAAACTGCATTTTCTGTAGACCAGACAAACAAGACAAACACAGACTGCATCTTCCTTTGCACTTAAGTAGCTCCTGCTTTGAATTCAAAGGGCATAAGTAGGAAATTTATATACTTTCTAATTTGTTTGAGGGAAGATAACTCTCGGAAAACCAAGGAGACTGCTCTCAATTTATGAGAAGCAGACGCTTTTAAACAGTGAATGAGTGAATGTTGAAAGAGTCCTGCCTGTAGAGCTACATGCATTTAATATTCAGAAGACTCACAGGAGATGCTAAAGTGCCCTCAGCTCAGAAAATTAATAAAATATTATCTCATGAGTGAACTTCAAAAGCATTGGCAGTTCCATTAATTTCACTTCAGATAAGCAGCCAAAATATTGCAATATCCTGCTAACCTGATGTGAAACATCCAGCTTTCCTTGGCCAGTAACATTAAGCTGGAAATGTGTGAACAATCTTTATTATTAAATATTTAGCCATTTCATACGATCTGTTGTGCCTCCCTAGGCCTGGATCCAGTAGTTCCTGCTTCTAAAAGTGGATCTAGGCCTTGATACTCAGCAGGGCTTCAATGCAACATCAAGTGTCTGAAGACGCAGGATTTAAAGGCTGGGTTTGGCAACCCTTGCAGCTCTGTATTTAAGGGACGACCTGTCCAGAGATCTCTCTTTCTGTGGCAGGAAGACCCTATTTGGCTGGTGGGTAAAATGATCAGATCTGCAAGATGTGACAAGAGGACACTGTCTGAAGAGAGGGCATTTTAGGGAAATCCTAGACTTGGGTGGCTTTGTGGTCACCTCAACTCTCAGTGAACCGTCTGCTCCTGGCTACTTCAGGAGCAGTTTGGACAACCTTGTACCCAGGCTCTCAGTTATTTCTCTCTCCCTTCACAGTTTGGGGGGTTTTAATTCTGTTTTCCTCATACTCCACCTGCCATAACAAGTTACCAGTTACGCTAGAATGTAAGCTATTGATACAGTCTGAACCTTTTAATTTTGAGCCATCAGGTGGCCTTGCATTTCCTCCAAAGAAGGAGAAAGGAGGCCTCAGGCCAACACATATCAACATGTAGGGTTCTACGGTTCACATTTTACAGCACTGAAACCTGGCCATTGCTAACAATGCAGGAAGGGGGCCTAACACTGAGATCCCAAATTAACCTGTTGACTGTGGAAGTCAACGTGTACTCAACTTTCCCTGCTATATCTTTCCTGCTGCAACAGCAACTCACCCAGCCAGAAATGGGACAGGCCATTTCAACAGCATGCCTATGTGAGGCATCACCAGTGAATGACGTTTTGGCATCGTGGCAGCGTAACCCAGGACTGAGAGATCCTGTGGTCCACACCTCCTCTTCATCACTTCCCAGGTGCCACTTCTCCAGGAACCCCCAGCAAACATAAGGGATAGCTACCTCTCTTTACTTTCTGCTAGAAGAAAAGACAACCTATCTTAACTAGTGGTTAACAGATAAATTCCTCTGTCCATGACTGGATTTTGCTGGGAAACAGGACAGAGATCCATTTCTCTGCCACCAGTTCCATAAGAGGGAATAACAGCCAAGAGTCTGCATCATCTCAGGGCCGTCTGGTTATCCACATGGCATCAGTTGTCTCTGTTAGCCCAGATATTCACTTCACCCTGGCCCAAACTGACAATTCTGTCAGTGTAGTCTACAGACAGAACAAAATTAAATCCCTGCAGCATTTGATTCTAGTCTCATCCCTGCTGCCATTCCCTCCATGTGAGGAAGAGAGCCCAGGGGAAGCTTTATTAGTCTGTCAATGAACATAAAATGATAGCTCTTGCAGGACTGTCAATCCAGCACAAGTAATGAGTTAAATATATATATATTTATATTTAATTGCCAATTCATCAGTAATTCCCGACAGATGGAATCCTTGCATTTCAGGTCAACTTGACATCACCAGCGCTCAAAGGTCCGAGTGAGCATTGCCAGATTTAATGAGCTGCAGTAACAATGTCTCCATATTACTGGACTAATTACTGGCTTCTGAAAAGAAAAGAAAAAAGGAGAGGGGGAGGAAGAAAAAGAAAATCCTCTAAACAGATGAAACTTTAATTAACAGCATTTTGAGACATTACTTGTTATGGAGCAAATGCCACTTCAAAGTGAAAATAGCCTCTAGGTGGATAATAGATCTAACGAAAGGTACAGTAGTCAATTTAGTACTGACTTGCTTCATATATACAGCTTAAAACCTTCAGAATAACCAGACTTCATGGCAACAGCCAGTGCAAGCCACTGCTCGTGGTGCAAAGTCTCCACTTCCATGGAGCATAGAGCGTTCAGAAGGGTCTGACATGAGGGCAGCCTGGTGAAGGGGGATCTGGTCTATAGAAGCAAACTACAGCACATGGTCACTTCAGCTGGTGGCCAGTGAAGCAAACGCCTGGCACTTGAGTGGCTTACGTTGAATTTCCAATGCAAGATTTCCACATTAAAATATAAATGTTTTCATTACAATTAGTGACTACAATCTTGGACTTCCAGGTTGAAAATACATGTTTCACTGAAGCCAGTGGAAATGTTGCACATTACACTTGGGGAACTAATAATAGAATGTATCCTCAAATGAATGAGGCAATGCAAGGCTAATTTCTTCAAATTAACTTTCAGCAGTTTCTGTTTCTCTCTCTCATACACACAAATGCACATTCATCCACTTTTCTAAACAGGCAGGAAGAAAAAATAATTCTAGCTTTCAAACTAGTCAAAATATTTTTCCTGTGAACTGAGAAGGAAGAAAAGGAAGGGGTTTGTTGCTATTTCTATTTTCAAATACTAAACATTGCTTGGACCTGCCATGATGAGGGCCCATGTCAAATTGCCTAGCTCAGGCAACAGTGGGCTTCAAAAAGACTTCCTTATCCTGTGGAGACCGTAATGAATCTACACATACCTTACTCACTTCACACACAGGTGTAACCACCTTTACAAACCCCACTGATGTGAACTGTGACCACACCAGCCCAGAGCAGGCTGGCAACTTCCTGCAATAAATTCCAGTGATTGGGGAAGTGCAAATCATGCCAGTTTGCACTGGGAGAGCTTGGCTGATGCAACAGTATTTGTGTGCATTTAGGTGCATTCCCCAGACAAGTCCAAGAGAACAAAATTCAGCACTTAACTGACATCCCGTGGGATCTTGCAGGATTCACACAGCCAAGCGCTGCCCTCCAGGCAGGAGGCTGGGATGATAAAACTTGGCATTGTCTGGTTGTGCAGAATGCATGCCTGCTGCAAATTGAGCCTGAATACTGCTTGGAGGGTGGGAGTAGGGGAGACATCATATTTGTTTAGGCATAAGGACATATCTCAGTTTTCTCCTTGGTTTTCTTCTCACCCCTGTCCCAGTAGGCACATTATTTCCCATTTCAGAATTAGCATCTTTGCCAACAGAACATAAAGGCAGCAGCTAAGGAAAGCTGCAGCCTCTGCGCTTGAAGTGTTTTCTGCCCAAATGAGAGGACCTTAATTGAAGCCTTTTGCTTCAGAACAGAACAGCAAGTGCTCTGTGCCAGTATATGGAAACACAGGGGACCCCTTAAATCTGTGTTTCCCAGGATGCTGCCAAGGCACAAGCCTAGCAGGGTGGGGAATAGTGAGTTCCACATCCCCAGCCCCAGCACAGATCCAGATCCTGCTCTGCAGAGCTCTCCTGCACACCTTCAGTGTTGCCTTAGGTAGTACCGCTCAATTTGCCTTAGGTAGCTCTAGCCATGCATCACAGCTTCTTACCTTGTTCTTCTGATTGCATAGGTCTCTATCCTTTCAAAGCAGCACAGATCAGATCAGCAAAGTTTCTGTGCTTTGGTAAAGACCCAAGACCACACCTACAGCTGGTCTGGTCCCAAACCAGGAATTTAACAGTTCAACATGGAGAGTTCATTTTATCTTCACCTCTCCCACCTCCATGCTCAAACTAAAACATCTTTATAAAAAGCAGAGGTAGTAGCTAAGAGGCTGATGGCTATGTTTAGCTGGAAAAGGATTTGAGATTTTGAGGGAAAACCCCTGGCTGCAAAGCACCAGGCTGATGCAATTCAAGGAAGAAATAGGTTTCTCCCTATCAGAAGAGGGATCCTGACAATGGTTTGTATGTGGCTGTTCAGTCACTGAGGATCACAGGATCCACAAACAAAGGTGTACATCAGCAGAATATACTGTAGACTGCGTGTTGCAGGGGCTGCCTTTTGATGGCTTTCACACTGCTGAGATGTACTCAACTCATAGCCCTACAGTGGCCCTCATGGCCAGCTCCTGTCACAAGCCTCCAAAATAATCATTGGATAGATTCTAGTACATTTCAGCTACAATTTTCCCCATAACAATCAAAAGATGGCAGCCATCACTTAGCCACATGTGACTTGGCTCCTGCTGTGTTCCCAGGTCCAGCCCACTCTGCTCACTTAAGCCATTCCAACCTGGGTTTGGCTGTGAACTCGTTTTTCTTAGCCATCTGCCTCAGTGGCTTTTGTGAGGCTTCATAGCAGTGCTCTCATGTGCATAGGAGCTGGTTCCAGCCATTGCAGTCTCTTGCAACACCCTCAACCTTGCTTTTACCCATGATTTTTAGGACACTCTGACCACCAGAGTGGAAGCCTGTAAGGCGCCTGTGGGATCCAAGCAGCTGGCAGGTTTCCAGGCCTGTGGTTGCCCACTTTTGTTACTGCAAATGCCCTAATTAGTTTCTAATGCGCTGCATTAACCTCACAGCCATCTACCTTATCCCACATCTGCTGGCTTCTTCGGGGTTTGCTTTTTTTTAACACCAACTGCAGACTGCAAACACTTTTCCCATCACGGTGCTCCTTGCTCTGCTAATGGCTGAAGATAGCCTGTGAAGACACTGCACAAGTGGTGGGCTTGGCTGGAGAGCAGGACGCAGGCTGGTATCTCTTATGGCTGCTCAACCAGGTATATCCACACCAGCAATTCCCTTTCCCTGACCAAGAGGTGGGTGGAGGCAGGAGGTCCTGGATGGGGAGAGCTGTGAAGTGTCCTGAGGTCCCTCAAAACACCAACTCAGGACCTTCGCCCCTGAGTCACCTTCTAGATAAGGAGAGGAAGTCAAAACTCACCTGGGAGGAGCACTTAGCCAAGAAGGCAGATACATGTCATTGCAGGCATAAGCATGGGCACTACCAAGTAGCCAGGCAGAGTTTAAGCCCTAGGAAAACTGAGAGTCCTGTACAGTATAGATACATCCTAACTTGCAACTTTTCTTGTGCTCTCCCTTCCCTTGCTGCATGGACACAAACTTCCCATAGCGCAGAACAAGTGACCAGCCTCCTCCTGTTCTCACTCTTAATGCTTAAAACCAAAGCAATTTATAAACTGCTCTCTCTCATCAAAGGATGAGAGAGACATCCCCAGTGAAAAGTATTTCTCCCAACCCTCTGGCATCCAAGAGGCACAGGCCTGCAACCTGAGTGTGAGCTTTAGCAGCTGTCTGCAGAATGTCCCCCTGGACCCAGGTTTGTGTTTCAAGCATCTCTTAGAGGCCACGGGTCTGAGACACGTTTGATTCTTGCCTAGTTAGCTCTTACCCCTGACTTACAATGAAGAAGCCTGGGGAGAAAGGTGGCTCAAAAAGATGATGGTGACAGAGAAGGTGCCTGTACCTTGATTTACTTCAAAGTCCTTGAAAGCCTGCTGTTGAATGTAGAAGAGGAATAAATAAATAAATAAATAAAAACCCCACAGTAAGAAAAAGCAGCTAATGTATCCAATTTTTATGGCCAAAAATAAAGGCACTGGAAGGCAAGCTTTTTAATGGCTATCATTCCTCCTGTGTTATTTGAAGATCCCTTGTAAACGGGAATCCTGGGTCTGTTTTGCCATCTGTTCCCTCCACTCCTGCCTAGGAATCCTGAAAGGGTATTTATTGTATATGCAGGTTCAGTGAGGCCCACTTACTATAAACAAATACTGCATGAAATATGGTGGGGCCAGCTTTTTCTACAGTGCCTGTATTTATGAGGAAACAGTATAAAAACAAATATGTAATCTGGAAATAAACCTGTTACATGAATAAAAAGTCCTACGGAGCAAAATATAATGATTAGCAGAGCCATTCAGTGAAAGACCCTGTTAAGGGAGCACATCTGCTGTCATCCACTTTGCATTAGTGCTTTTCCCCCCGATAAAAATCCATCTAAAAGCAACCATCAGAAAATCATGGGGGAGGGGAGGAGGGAGAAGCAGGAGATGACACAACCTAAAAGCTACAAGGCCAGCCACAACACTTTTTCTAGTTCTTGAAATGCCTGTTGAGTCCTGCACCCTGCTGTCCACCAAATATAATCTATGTTATTTACAGCATGTACTAGGTACAGATTACAGTCACTCAGATGAATGGAGACAAAAAAAGGGGGAGAAGAATTATAAAAAGAAAGATCAGCAAAGCAGTTGAAGGCCAATAAAGAACTTGAAGTACACATGCATAGAAAATCATATTTTGCTTTCGATCAATTGCACAGAGCCTGAACACGGGTTATATAGAAGAGCAGAGCAAGATAAATTGGCTTTGGAAATGCAATTCAATCATGGCCTCTGATTGCCAGCTTCACTTGTGTGCAGTATCACTATTCAGATGCAGGAAGTACTATTCTAGCTACCTCTTCCTATTAACTCTGTATTTACAGACCTCAAGTAAAATCAAGACCTGCTCCACATCCACTCCACCCCACCCACACAGGCAGAGCCACCTACACACGGGTGAATAATCACACTTGTCACCTTCTCTCCCCATGATGTACATTTACTCCAAGATGTGCTGGGTATTTCCTATCTCAGTTTCTGCTTTCCACTGTGGGTTGCCTGACCTTCCCCATGGAGCCAGTTATTAATACTTGGGTCTCTACCAACAACACAAAGAAAGTAGATACAAGCTGATGCAACTCAGGAAAGTGCCGTACCAAACACTGATGCAACCCCTCTGAGAGCTGTGGTTACTCCCCTAGAGAATATGGGACAAGGATGCCCTGCTTGCTTTCAGCTTGAGTCTTGCTTTCACCTTTGCCTGCCAGCACAAAAACTGACAAAACTCATGTCTTCCCAATCTGCGGCTTTGAAAAGCTCTGGTCTTACCCTCCCACTAACTATTCCTGGGTAAAAGCATTACACAGACAATGTGCTTTTCCTTTGTCACGCATGTGACTTCACGGTCAAATTGAAGTGCATCACCTTGGTCGTGTTTTTAGCATCGTTTCTGCTTCTTACCAATCAATCAAAGTAAAGCAATAAAACCTTCACCTTTGTAGCAAGGAAGACAATGCCTGAGCTTCAGCTGGAGAACCAAGTAGTAGACGACAGGCCTTCCCCTCCCCATCCAAAGCCTGGAGTAAGGCATGATGTCAAATAATTTGAGTACTAATTGGCAAAACAGGCATAATAATTTGTTTGAACATGCACTATGATGCTGGTGTACTGTTTGCAAATTATTAACCAGCATAGACTTGCTGCCTTTGGTGTATGTGAGACGTATATAAAAGCTTAATGGATTTATATCACTACAGTTACTACTACTGCTCACTGACATATTTTAGTATTTTTATTGCTTTTTCATAGCTGACATGATTCTGATGGTATGTAATTAAATATTTTACAAAGATAGGGTCTGATCTGACAACCCTTATGCACATGAATAATCTCATTATGTTCAGTGCATCTACCCATGTACCAAAGCAGGAAAGACTGGGTTCCTATTGCTACAAAAGTTGGGGTTTTTTTGCATTTCTTTATTCCCCTTTTGGGATTTTGATGGAATTCATGATACTAATAATTTAAAAAACCCCTCAAACTTATTCACATTTATTTTGTGCACTGAAACCTTCACCTAGGATTTAAAGAAACTACAAGAACACAGTTGTGGCAGTTATGCTTGGCCAGGGATGGAAAGAAGTAAGAGTTTGTGTTTTGTCAGAGGCTGAAAGACATGCTGCTTTTCTGACAGTCTATATCTTAGTGTGGTTTCCTGAGACTGATTAAGGGCTTGAAGGGGAAGTTTTTTCCAAGAATTCATGACTCACTTTAAAAAGTGGTGTGTTACAGGCATGAGGGGGATTGCCCAAATGCTTTTCTTTATATTACCTGCAAAATATATCACAGTCATATGCTTCTTTCAAACTGATACACACGCAAAAGGCTCACGCATTACAGTCTTACAGGCTGTGGACATCCTGTTCACCACTGACACAAGACATCTACACAGGCATCTCCAGGAGGAGGTAAGCCCAGCCTAAATCTAGATTGGGAGTTGAAGATCTTCATTACAAAGCCTGGTTTGGGGTTGACGTGTTGTAAAACCAGCTTTTCAAGCTTTGATTCCGATCTGACCTACAGTCAGATCTGTCCCAGTTCACTCCATTGCTACTCACCCAGAATATCCCAAAACAGTTGGGCAGAAGGGAAAAGGCACAAGCAGATCTTCTGATCTGAATTTTAGATTTGGATGCATTTAAGAGAGACATATTTGAACCACTGCAGTCATAACCAAAGCACAGGCAAAGACAAAGGGCACCTGAGCCACAGTGAATCCCCGGAAAAGCACCAACCCTAAATAAAAACTTGTCACTTAGCAATGCCTCTGTAGGAGAATGAAAGTATTTTACTGTTTTTCCCCCCACAGGGAATGCAGGAGGGTTCTGAACACAGCCAGTGAGGCTTTCTGGTCATTTTACACACACTTCCTGATTGTTTTACTGCCTCTTGGACCTCTGAAAAAGCCTTTCTCCCATCTTTGGAAACAAAGGGAACTAAATATGGGTTTATGGAAACAAACAGGCCTTTTAAATTAAAGCCTACTGAGTTATTAGCTTAGCATGAAAACCAAGATATTGCATAGTTGTACCTAATCTGCAACTGGGAAGCATTAAACCTGATCATAGCACTGCCCAAGCAGGAGGACAGCCGTTTGGCTTTAGGGGAGCTCTGTCAGAATAATAAATTTGAGCATCACTAAATCATAGGATCATAGAATGGCTAGGGTTGGAAAGGACCTTAAGATCATTTAGTTAATTGTAAACCATGACATGAGGTGAGGCCTTTTCAGCACACAAAGTGCAGTACCCGGGCAGGGATCTAAAGCCCTCTCCCAGACCTGTTTGCTCAGCAGGGGTCATACCATAGGCTAATCGCATTACCTTTTAACAGCTGCACCTTCTGCAGCAATTTACTGTTGCACCACAAAGGGGTGTTTTGAAAACAAGTTCAACCTAAATCTAAACTGAGCTTGGGACAACGATCACAAATCTGTTTTGAGACCCAAAGTGAAAGGAAAGGGAACAAAAAAGTCACTTATAAATAATCTGATCCAGCAATCCTTACCTGCTAGCTGTTCAGCAAGGGAGCACTACCCTGCACCAGCAGCTAAGCCTAGAAAGCAGATGCTCCTTTTGAGATCTACCAGTGTAGCACAGCTGGGCTCTCATTCTTTGTCATCAACTGTTTTTCCAGGATCTGTGTAGAAAAAGCCAAGTCTACCTTCTAGCTTGCCCATCATTATATTTTGGTCAGTGTGGGCAAATAGGCTGTCAAATCTGCGAGTCCTCTCCCTTCCTCCCCTCTGGATGGAGCACACATTTGGTCTTCAAGCCTGCTTCCTCTGGCCTGACACGCTGTTGCCAAGTCGCCTTGAGGACCAAAATCAAGAGCACTGAAATGGCAGAAGCAAGCCAATCCCACATGATGCATCAGGGAAAGACAACACACACCAAGGCCTCTGGAAAACAGACTCTCTCCTGGCTTCCCAGCCATGTGCAAATTTATGAGGTTTGAATGAAATTCAGCTAAAGCACCCAGCCAGGGCTGCTTATCCCAAATGAACTCAGGCAAGAGTCACCTGATCATGCTCCAAACTGCCTGGGGTCAGCCCTGTCAATGTCTGAAATACCTCAAATAACATTAACCCTTCTGTTGGCATCCCAATGCAGGAAGAACTTTCAAAAAGCTTTTAAAACCATGATGAAAACACGCAATTTGAGACATTGCAGAGACCCCAGCACATGGATGAGTTGCAGGTCTTCGACAAGTCAAGGCAGCACTTAAGAGAAGCGGAAGCAGGTAGTTAAGTGAGACACAAGGTTTACTTGCTCATATGCACCTATGAACATATGGATTTCTTTACATCTTGACCCCAGAGAACAAGCATAAAACTTGAAAATTGCCGCCTGGTTTCTGCAGTTATTTTTCCATTTAAGGATTAAACAATTTCTAAACCCACATGTGCGTGTTTTCCTGTTGCATGTAGGCAGCACAGACAATTGCAAAGCAAGGAGATGGTTGTGAGAAAAAGGATTTC
>JAOEHY010028405.1:63929-80675 GCA_025447955.1 Psilopsiagon aurifrons
AAAAGGATTTCTAGTGACCAGGGTGTGCGTTGGGTGGGGGGAATAAAGGGATGAGCCTGAGCCTGCCAAACAGCTGGTTAAACTTCCAAGCTCGGTTTGAGGCTGTTCTGAGGTTTGTCTACCAATAGCAAGAAAAGCACCTTCTCCTCTGCCTGCTTTTCTTTTTGCACTGCTTCCCCAACACCAACACACCAGGTGGTTATCCATACTTGTCTCCTCACCTGAGTGAAAAAGCAGCGTGCTTTTAAACACTGTTTTCAGAGGGAAGTGCAGGAGTTTGGTCAGATGAGTGCTCAAATGTTTTCAATGAGTTACAACTCCTTCCTTCAGCTGTCACTGGCTACTCCCATCCCCCTGGGCCCCTACATGCTGCTAACCCATTGCAGTGCAACCTGTGGTGGGGTTGTTGAGCCCATCTCGGCACAGCGCCAACCCACCACTGCCTTTGTCTTGGCTGGGGTCCCGACAAGAGACTGCAATGCCTATTAATCATAAACCCTGTTGATTAAATCCATCTAGCTATTTCACTCAGCTACAACCAGGGGCAAAGGCTGTCCCACAAACAGCTCCGTCCTGTGATCCAGCTGCCTGCCTGTGCACGCAAAGCCAAGGCAAGAACTGGGTCTTCATCTATGCTGAATCTGCTGCTGGTGCTGGGTTTTCCACCTGCATTCCACCACAGTCTGACATTGCCAAGTGTGAGATTTGTCAGGATTATAGGAGAAACTGAAAATTCCACCAAGGCCTGAAGGAGACTGTTAAATCCTTCACTGAACATTTGCAAGGATGAATAAGGAAGGATTGTCCCTGCTTCAATGTTGTGGACTCCATGCTTCATGCCCTGTGACAAGGGTATGCTGGGATCTCGACCATGAGTCCGAAGCTGTTTAGAAAATAAGACACAAAGATCCCTCAAACATTTCTGTGTTTCTATTCATTAACCACAATTCCATTTGCATTGATGTTTCCTGACCAATTCTCTCCTCAAAATAATTGATGGGGAAAAGATCAAGAGATGTAATTAAAAGAGAAACAAACAGAAAACAAAGGGAAGAGGGTAAATATGCATGCAACTTCTGGTCAGGGAAGGAAGAGGAGCAGGTGGTGGAACTGATGAGGGAGATTTAATGAACTACGATTGACTTCGAATAACAAAGAAGGAGGAACCTAATCCTACCATGGATCTGTACACATATGGACTTACAATAACAAATGGTAATCAATCTACCAGCCTTAAATTAAAGATAAGGTGGGCAGGAAGGAAAGGACAGAGTTTATTCCCTCCTTTCCCCTCCTCCCATCATCAAAGCAAATCTGTATGTGCCCATGTTTCTGTTGCCAGAATGAGGGACTGCCGACTTTCCCTACTCAACCAAAATGGTCACCTTCCCATGCCTCACTATGCCACCACAGGCAGGTCTCTTTATAGGCTGCCCAAGGTATTTAGGGTCTTGGTTACCCCAATTCTGCAGTGTACTTCACTTGACAGCAATCAAGGCTCAGCAGCCTCAGAAATACGCTCGTAGGACTCTGCGTGCAAATGCTTCCTGAGCTTTAATCAAATGCATATCACAGACAGTCCTGCGTGACAGAAAGCAGAGCCACCGATCCACAGACCTGCCAAGAATAGCCCCATCTGCGAATCAAGCTTCTTTCCTCTTTTGTATCATTTGGCCCTCGCTTTCTCATTCTAGGACAAGCTGCAGAAACCGTCTGGGTTTTATATGTTATCTCCCTGTTTCAAGCTGAAGGCAAGTTCACTAGATTTTCTAAATATATACCCAAGCTTTGTGAATCCTCATTAAGTTTTCTAGGATAAAGTTTCTATTTTAAAGCTCAGAACCTCCAAAGAGAGCTGCACCAGTTTTACGCCTGTTTCCCATCTTCAGCCAAGCATGGCTGCACACACGGTTTACTGTGTGGGATTTGCCCTAGTATTTAGGCCTGGCAGGCAGTTTCTCCCAGAGAAAATGCTTCTAACCTGGTGTCTCCAGGGCCAGTAACTAGTACTTCTTTCTCCCTGACCAGCAGGCAGAAAATGCATGAGCAACTTGTGAAGATCGTGTTGACATACATTTAAAAGTGAAAACTTGTTACTTAGGGGTAGTATCAGGAGGTAGGTAGTATAATTTTCTCTTTCTGTGATAATCTTCCTTATGTGATTTCCCAGCATGATCCGTATTTCCTTATACTACAGTTGTTCCATAAGAATACTGCCAGCCAGGTTAGGAGGCAGCAGGGAGGAGGTGTTCAGACGTGTGGGGTTGAAGCTATACAGGACTGCAGTTTGGGTCAGAGGCTGAGCAAGACTGGGTCTGGCAGAGGAGGCATGAGGAGAGCTTCCCAACTGGAGGTGTTTCCACCACAGCTACAATTTGAACAAAGCATTTGTCCATTACAATAATTCTGCCAGATCTCCTGTATCCTGAGGAAAGAGCAGGGCAGGCACAGATGGACATGGACATGATGTCGAGCCCTGCCATATCAGATCAGGAAAGGGGGAAGAGCTGGGGAAACAGAAATTTGTGAAATAGCCACCAAAGTTAAATTATTCTCCCTTGCAAGAGGAGCAAGAAGGATATCACCCAAGCACCACTTAAATGTTGTGTTTCCCCTTTCCCTGCCTGCTCAGGTCCTCTTAACCTGTACATTGACATCCGGGTGTTCCAGCTTCACAGCAGCTGAGGAGCCCTCACCAGGTTGTCAGATCAGAGAGGAGCATGCATCGCCCCTGGCTCAGAGCATGCTAGTAAGCACTTTACCCTGTCAGCATGGACTCCCAGCCTGAGCAGGTGTCCCATTCTGAGCTGTTCCTACCTGGTCATCAAAAGAGAGACTCAGCATGTTGGATAAGAACTGTGGGAATTTGGGATGCTGTACACATATGCCAAGTAAGTACAGTCAAAAGCATGGAAAGCAATAAACCACAACACTGTGGTATCTGGTCTCTGACTTTGCTCCTCCTGAATTCCACATCTGAAATAACATCATGCCTGGAGTGTGAAATTTGCACTGCATGAGTGTTTTCACTGCATTTCAGATACCATGTGGGCTAACCAAGAAGTGAGATGGCACATCCTGTCACCTCCTTCAGTGGGGCACACTGAGGGCTGCCTGCTCTCCCACCAGACCAGCAGGGCCCAGCTCCACAGCCTGCTGCGACCACATCTCAGTATGCCTCCACCAAAGAGGGCAGTTACCCCAGCCTGCTGAAACGTGACCACAGAGCAACCCAAGAGGTATCATTTGTCACTACCAGCTCTTGAGAAGAGAGACATTTCCCAGTGAGAGCACAGTATCACTCACCTGTTCTCACAGAAGCAAACACCAGGTTTTCTGGAGGAGTAGTCAGACACGTATCCACACACATATTAGTAAGTCACCACCTCACAGCCCCCGGCTTCTTTCTGTTGGCAACTTCATTTTACTCAGGCTTTTTGCTAAGGGGCTTCTTCTTTTACTTGTTGTTCAATGGAGGCCTGAAGCAAAGCACATCAATGGCGAAGGAGGAGGGAGAAGGCTGAAGCAGACCTCGGCAGTGCACGATCCCCCTCTCAGTCTTGCAGTTTTGGGACCTCTCCCGTCTTCCTTTTACCTGGCTTCTCGCCACAGCATAATATAGCAATGGGGCAAAGACAGGAAGAAGGTTTAACTTTTATTTATTTTAGTGCAATCATTAGGATTATGTCAGGGGGAAAAAGCATTAATACATAATCTTTTCACTGTGCTATACAACACTGGCTGCTTTTAATTTAGAACTAAATTGAAACACTCACTCAGAGCGGCTTTGAATAGCAGCCAAGGCCTTCTCTTGCATTGTGTGAGCAGCTGGGCAGCCCTTCCATTCTTTTTTTTTGGTCCATGGTGCCCTTTTTGAGGCCAGCACTGAGGATCGATCAGTAAAGGTACTCATCACTCTTCCACAAGTGCTAAAGGTCCCATTGGCATGGAGCTGACACACCAAGTACAGGTGAAGGAGGAAGTCTCCAGCAGGTTAAACCTCAGCAAATAGAGCTCCACACCTACAAGTATTTCAAAAATTAAAGAGAGAAGGGACATATTAAAAAGTACATCAAAATGCACATCTCTTACAAATGCTAAATAGCAGTGATTTATTCTTTTCTCGACAGCACACATAATTTTGCACGCTTTGTCGCACATGATGAGGCAAGTTCACACAAGGAGAATGGTGTTTGGAGGTGTAAACAGGATAGACAAGGTCGGGTGGGGTAAAGCCAAATTTAGTTAAGTGAACTGGTCATCCTGTTTTGTTAATGCAACAAGCCTGCTCCAGAGAGTTCTCACCAAGCTGATGAGAAAGGTGCCTTGGTCGCCCTGTTCATTTTAATCTATATAAGCACTAGGTTTTGTCAGGCTAAAGAATCCACTGCAGACTCAAGTGTTTTCCTTAATTATTGGTATTCACTGAAAGAAAGAGTAAGTTTAAAGGGGGGGGGGGAAGATTGCCACCCTTTCAGTGCTGCTGTGAAGGGAGCTCTGCTTATCACAACAGGTGCAAAGGCCACTCACAAAAACAGAAGCAGTTCAACACTGAAAGGCTGAGAAATTACTTATTCTCTTTGTCAGCTGCTCCCACAAGCAGGGTAAAGGCTACTTGGAAGGAAAGATGGGGTAAAAAGAAGGGTTAAGGTTTGTCACAGAAAAAGAAAGAGAGTAAAAAAAAAAAAGCATACAAAAGCTCACCGGTTCACAAGAGATGCTGGGAGATATATTGACATATATATATACATATATATATATATATGCATTTTTAAAAAGAAAGAGAGAATAAAGAAAGCAGAAAAAAATTACATCCCCACATACAGCAGGAACAAGCAGCACCAGCAGGCTGGGAATGGGGGGGGGGGGAATTTTAACAGACTGCCACTCCAGCTGAATGGGGAGGGGAACAATGCTGGCTGAAAGCGCAGCATTCCTGCCCCTGCACCCCCACAGAAAGGGGCTGTGCAGGTCTTTCTGATGGCTCCCTCTAATTACGCTTTCTTGTGTATGGCAATTCATGGCCAGCTCAGAGAATGTACCTGATTTGTGTTGGAGGGGTGATTTGTACACACTTATGGAGACAGCACATTGGGAAAAAAGTATAGTTTGAAAAAACAGAAACCTCCTCTAATGAGGAGCCCACAGTTTTCAGGGTGCTGTTTCCCCTTGGGTTCTTAGCTGGATTTTATTTCCTGCATCCTTCTCCTCTCCAGATAAAGGCATCAAAAGTAACTGAAACTAGAATTTTGTCTTATAACACCCTTCCATTAATCGCTAGATTTCTCTTAAGTGCTGCATAAATTTCACCTTCTCTTCACAGAATTCGTGGTGGTTTTACACCTGGTACATCTTATTTTCTAAAGACGATGGTTCTGTTTATTTTAACCAAGCCTGGAATGACATGCAAACCAGCCATGCCTGTTAGATGCTGATTGTTCCCAGTACCAGATGGTCAAACCTCCTTCTTTTAAGACAGCTAACTCAAAGCCATAAAAGAAAACACAAAAATTAAAATATTCATAATCAACAACATCAAAAAACACCCTGAGGTGGGGAAAAAAATAACTCAATGTTGGTACTGTGAGACAGAAAAAACTCAGAGAAAAGAGAGTAGTTTGTTTCCAGACCCTGGAGGTCCAGCATGCAAAGGATGGAAGTCACTCATCGGGAAGTTTCCACCAGTGGCAAGCTAACAGGAGGAATTCCCTAGCGTAAATATGACACATGTTCATACCTCTGCTACCCAGAAGCAGTAAAGCCCCCTGTGGTTATTCTGACTGCTCTGCTAAATGAACGCGAGTTAGAGTACTAATAAAACATACTGATGCAAGTCATCACTGCTTACACCTGCAGATCCTCCAATACCCACTCCTGGCTTCACAATTGACAGCCAAACCCAAAGTACTTCTACTTCATTTTAGCACCATGAACATCTCTTGGCATCCTCATGGTTCTCCTGCTTCCCAGATATTTTCTATTCACAACCAGTCCCAGTGTAATTGGGCCGTGAGAGCCACTGAGGGGGGCAGTAAGGCCCGCACCCAACTTGCCTATGGTAGGTTGAACACAGCACAGGGTTAAACTGCTTGTAAAGCTACTGCAGCTTAATTAAGCCTACAGTGCTGTTTATACTTGAGCTAAAATAGGGTTTCAAACTAAGTTAAATCGCAAAGATTAGATACACAATCATAGCCTCAGTGCAAGCATTTAATGGGAGTCCTATGGCTGTAGGAGTGTTTCTATTCCCATCATAGTGTTAAGACTCACTCTTGCTCACAGTTACGGCACTACAGGTAGAAAACCTGAGTTCAGCATCTCCTTCCACACATAAGCATTCACGGAATGGCAGTAGCAGAAATAATTGCATACCTTCATGAAGTATCTCAAAGTGTATTGTCATTTAAAAACAAGCCCCCTAATACCTGTCAAGTGAATAACAACTACACAAAATATTCGGTAGATAATGCTGTTGAAGATATGCTGCTGTTGTAGAAACAGCTGAAGACACCCCAGACCTGTCTGCTCTGGTCTGGGAATGCTCTCTATTTTTGCAAAGTCCTGTGGACAGTGGGACTCTAAACTCCTTGCTACCTCTAGACACTGGCACAGCATAGATGTTTAATAACAAGGACCACATGCCCAGTACACATAGCACTCACTCGTCAATGTCCCATATGCTGAAAAATATTTCCTGTACTAATTGGCAAGGACGGCAGTTAATCCGCCATAGAATAGCTCCCTTACAAACTCCAGCAAAATCCACTTAGCTTTGAGTCAGGCATACTTCAGAAAGTATTTGTCCTCTTTGCACTGAGATTGAGAGAGACATAGAAAGAGAAAGGGTGGGACAGAAATACTGGAAGTGTAGTAGGGCTTTAGTAAAACTTCAGAAATCACATAAGAACATGAAAGAAGCCACCAGCTCTGCACTAAGGAGAGCAACTGGTAATTAAAACCTTGATACAGCAAGTCATTTGAGTTTAGTTAAATACGTACTTAAAGATAAACGCATTTTGTTCAAACATTTTGAGGAATATGATCCTTAAGAGAGATTAACAAGCTTTTAATAACACTTGTGTTATGAAATGTCATTATAATCAAGCAGTAAATCAATAGTATAGTAGCAACGCTGCAGAGCGCAAGGGCTGTATTTTGAGGAAGAAAAGAAAGGGCAACCTCCTTATCTTTCATGACAGTGACACATGTTATATATAACTTCGCCATTCACACATTGACATTTTTGATACCTCTAGTCACCCTTGAGGCCATCTGCCTACATGGTAAGGGGTATATGAAAAGGGATAGTGATATTTTTACTTTAATTTACACAACCTTCAAAACAGGTTAAAGGAAGGACCCATCACTGCTGAATGGCTGCCTACACTGGTGCGCTGCCTTGTTTTATTTTACAGCTCCCTCCTTCTACTTCCCTTGCAGCAGCAGTGGTCAGACCTGGCTTGAGGCTGCTCAGAGCACTCAGGGCACAGATAAGCCAGTACAAGACCCACTGATGCTCCCCAAGCTTAGAGCTGCAAGGGGCCAGTTGTGTTCATGCCATGATGCCAAAGCAGGGGATGCCTAGCCAGGGGTGGTGGATGGGGGTAAGGTCAGAATACAGGAGGAGGAATTATCCTAAACTGAAGCTGTCAGAGTGGTGAGTGAGATAGCCCATGCATTCCCCTGCCTGTCCCAGGCTGAATTAGCACATCTGGGGCCCACATTTACCACTGCTTTGGAGCACCTTTGCCATTAACACTAAAAACACATCCTGGAGGACATAATGACTTGAGATGAAGGAGGTGAGAGGGGAAATAAGACACCTTGCCTCCCCTTCACCTTGTTTCTCCCTTCTCCCACACAGCTTCAGAACACTTTGCAACTTGAATGCTGTCAATCTCCTTACAGGAGAAATATATTTATAGAAACCCCATCTCTGTGGCTGAACACTTTCATGGTACCAGATGTCGGAGGACATGAAGTTGACAAAATAAAGCATAGTCTGAGGAAAAGGGTCAAAATTATCTGCTTCCAGAAGTGAGAATTACAGCTTCTCTAACTTCCATGGAGCAGTGCCAGATTACCCCAGTAAACTTGCTGCTGCCAACTGGGTACAGACATCAATAATTAGGCTGAGTATGCTGTTAAGACAAGAAGACATTTGTCCTTCGCAGGAATGATTTTGCTAGAAAGGGTTAATGCTTCCTCCTTTGAAATACAGCACAGCAGCTGCAGATGACATCAGATTTTCTGCCATACTGTTTTATATCAATGAACACGAAGCACAAGGCAAGACCAAGGACTTCTTGAGACTGTAATGAGAGTCAGAGATATCAAAATAAATCATATCATTTAGAGATTTCTTGATCATATGGTTGTGTTTAAAAACAGGGATATCTCCATAATATTGGGCTATATGCAGATGGAGCAAAAGCACCAAGGGTTGAGGCAATCAACCCACAAGAAGCATATGGATCTTGGGTACACACGTGAAACTTGCCTGCTTTCAACTAAAGCCAGCAGACCAGGAAGATGCCAGGGTTCATAACTGAAGGATCCATATCGCTGTATTTTTGCACTATGCAGCAAAGCCAAGGAGAAATAGGTTAATTAAAATTCATATGTCATTTCCATTTCCTCTGCATGTCTACAAGACTGTTTATTCTCACCATCTGAAAGAGATTCTCACCATCTGAAAGAGATACTAATTGCTGCTTTTGGTTGGTGAGAATAAACACTACAAGAGATCAAGTTCCCTAGTGAAGCCTTCTCAGCTTTGCTTTTAAAACCCAATGGAACAGCTTGAAGGGGATGCTTTTATCTACACAGCAACTGGCTTAGGATGCAAGCCTAGGGTGAAGTCCATTACCACTTGTCCACCAAAATTTTGCTGACAAACACTAGACCTGTTTCTATCAGCCACAGCTCAGTGCCGCAAGATTTCATCCGTAAAGTAGGCTTAGGTGCTTTGCTTCAAATACTCCCCTTCCTTCATCACTTGAGCCAGTACCGTGGCTGCTGAAATGGTCAGGAGCAGATAAGATCCCGAAACAGTACGTAGCACACAACCTGTAGAGACACAGTGTGGAAACAGTGCACATGTTTGCTCATCAGTATTTCAACATTGATACTAAGATGAGGTCTAACAAAGTATGCTCATGGTGGGTATCTTGGAGATTGCTCCTCTCCTGCAAGCTTAACACCTTGTACTAATACAGAGCACACAGTTTAGTGGTGATTTCTTCCTCCAAACCACAGATCACAGTGACATGTGTGGGTACTGCAGTCAGTGCCAGCCCAGAACTGCATAGTACTGGTTTGACTTCAGCATCACTTCATGATGGCTGTAGGTATATTCTAATTCCTAGATGGTTAGACTTGTAGAGCCTGACAGTGACTGTAATGCGAATGCTTCTCCTGTGCCAACATTGCTGCTTTCCAGCCCTTCAGAGTAACAAGAGCTAAAAACCAGTAATACATTTCAGCAGGATCAGCAATGTAGGCTACTTCAACTCTGGGAACACAAGGCGAACAAAACTCGACAGAATCCGAAGCAAGGTGAAATCTGCCTGCTGTCAGACCCCAGCCCACCTCACAGTGATGCTGCTTCACATGCCATTCATCAAGGCCTGGGGGAATACGGTACGCTTGCTGTGCAGAACAGTATACCCACGGGTTTCACTGATGCCTGGCAGAGGGCTGGTACATAGCCCCGTGACCCACTGCAGCAAAAAAGTACGCAGGAAAAATCAATGTCCATGGCAAAGTGAGGTGTCACAGAGTGCAATACACTTCCAGGATGCTTTGACCAACCCAGGAAAGTAATATGTGTGTGCTGCTGAGCCATCCAGCAGGCAACAGGAGAAAGGCTATATACAACAGTCAAAAAAGTTAGGTTATATCACTGCACATACTGCTGCCATTTCCCAGCTGAAAACTGTTCATGAGAACCTTTCAGGAGGATGCGGTATTTGTAGATCATTGTATTTCATAACTATTTGAAAATGAACACCCATATTTCTAAACACCAGTGATGAAAGGGATCAGCCAGCCCGTCAGCAACAGAAGAAAGGCTAGCGAGACAAAAGAAACGGGGCTATGCTACATATGCAGGAGGGCAAGGAAGCTCCAGACAGCGTCCATCTTCAGCAGATCTCAGATCCAGGAAGGGTTTTGCCAGGACTGTAGATCAGGCTCACAGTATTTTCAAAAATGGCTGAGCTACGTAGAGCCAAAAATGGCACTACAGAAATGCTGGAAGAAGTGCATTAAAAACAAACAAACAAACAAATCTGCTTTGAAAATTTGTCTGACACTTGTCTGCGTTTATAAAAATTCAGAAGTTGTTTGTGCAGTGTTTGTTAGCCACTTTAGTTACATGTGTTGTGGATGGAATGGATTTCAACTAAGTACAAAGGAGTTACTGTGGCGTACCTTCAGCCAAAAAATTCTAGAAAGAGATTATAAGTAATGAATTTCTAAAAAGAGACAGTCTGAGAATACAGTTAACAGTATTTCTTTTGTCTCTCAACCAGCTATTTACCTGAACACTTTAGATCTCAAGAGACCTGGAGTGATGCAAAAACCCTGCCTCTCTTGCAGCATCTGTTTACAAAAGCTGTACTTGCTGCAGAGCCATCATAACAAAACAAATTCGCCTTCAGTGCTAATGTGCTCACCAGAAGTGTCACTCGAGACAAAAGCTAGACCTGGAGTAACAGACAGCCATCTCCATAAACATATTCAAGTCAAAAACTTCAGTAAAATGAAAGCTGTGAAAACAGATGAGAAAACGTACAGAAGTTGAAGTAGTATCATCTCTAGGGCGTTTCTGGGCAAGTCCAGGTATATGCAGGACTTTTCCCTTTTTTTTGGTACCTACATTACATTACTTCTGCATACAGCCCAAACACTAGACTGGTGCTTTACAACTCGACCCTGTTGTCTTGCATATACCACCTTTCTACTACTACAAAAATATTAAACTGACCTGATGGGGTGGGGAAATAGTATTTTGAACCCACTTGTGACCTACAAGAAATCAACAGGATTTTTGCCACCAACTTAAGGACAGCAGGAGCATGCTTTTACTGAGAAATAAAGAGGGGCTGTTTGCTATATTTGGACACATGTACCTCTGTTACATTGCCATCATAATCTGCTGCAATTCTCTTGGGTCTACTTCTAATACAAACACATAAACCAGCTCTATCAAATGCAAGTACTGACAATTTAAGATAATTAAATATTTTAATACAAGGCTTTGAGGACAGCAGTGATTTCTAATCAATGAGTGAACCCCCTTGCAAAGTGCTAGAGTCTCTGTGAAAACACATCATGTATACTTGAATTTTCAAAAAAAAAGTTTTGGCCATGAAATGATGAGCTGTGAATATGTAATATACTTATCTCTACATCTTCACAACAGCGCAACTACCATTATTGGCAGTGCAAGAGCCAGATACTAAGTACTATCCATCACTTTGAAAATGTCATTCTAATACCAGCCTGACAGCTCCAAGGCACAGCTTCCCCGGAGATAATCTAGCCCTTGCACAGAGATTTTGAATATCCACTTCTGAAACTTTATTTTCACCTCAAGGGCAAACTTGTGCTTATTTATTTTTATCTATAGAGAACCACAGGTATTCATGCCTTCTTTTTTTTTCTTAAAAAAGCATAATGCCTTTGTCCCCCAAAACCAATCATACTCAGAGCTATCCCAGTCCACAGACAAGGTGGTGATCACCTGGAGGTCAAAGGAGAAGTGGCATTTCCAGAGTCCCTTCCTATAAAGTTCCTGATTGATGAGCATAGTTACTTACACGACTGCAAGACACACTGCAACAAAACATGTTTTCCCCCTTGACCAGTGAAACATCTGGGGTCGCTCCCAGGTGTCTGTAGACACTAGGCCTACAACTATCACAGAAATATCATATGCATGGCAAAACTCCAACAAAGAGCACCAGGAGCTAGGTTGAATATCAGTCAGGGAGGTGCAACACCAAATAAAAGGTGAGATCCAGTGGGATGCAAAAGATTACAGGAGAGCAGGATCCTGAGGTACTCCTGTTACACATGCATCCTGAGAGCTCCTCTGTGCTTTTGGTTTTAATTAACATTTGTTAACATATGGAGATATTTACCCAGAAGGAAGGTTGGTGGAGCGGTTAAGAAACAACCTCTCTCTTCCCTTTCCCCCATCCCCTTCCCACTGGGGCACTGGGTCCAGCTCTCCAGCTGGTATAAATCTGCGGTGCTCCACTGATTTACACCAGCTGAGCATCTGGCTTCAAGACATTTCCGATTGTATATAAAAAGAACAGCAATGTGGTGTGCTACTTATAAATCTCTCTCCTGAGCCAAGGCCGTGGTCCTCACCGGTGTCCCGCTTGGCCAATGTGCCACATCCCATCTCCCATGGCATCAGATGGACACAGCCAGGCCCACTCCTGGCTTCTGTCATATGGAGATAATAGGTGCAGGATTCTACTTCCCATTTCCTCTTACAAAATGGAGGTGGGAGAGAGCAGGGAAAATTCCTGCCTGCTCCTTCCCCTGGCTGCTTGGGGAGGATTAGTCAGCCAGTGTTTATAAATCGCTCTGAAGGGGTCAAGTACAGGAGCAATTGGTGTCAGCTTCTCAGCATCATATTTAACAGCTGTCCAAGGGTTGTTTTTAATTTCTTTTAATAACAGAGCAAATGACACCCACTGCCCAGCCTTCAGCTTGCAATGGCAAAGCCTGGCCCCATGCTGCTGTCCCATTTTGCAGGAGGCATCATCTGGTCCTCACACAGGTCCTGGGAAGAGGCAGTGCAGCTCTGGCCATCACTCCTCACAGCTCCCAGCAGAAAGCACTCACTTGCAGCTCAGCCCTGCCCTGCTCCCCCCCTCTTCTCGCCCCATCCAGGCACCCTGCTTGCTCAGCTTTCCAGCCACTTATATTAATGTAAGGGGAAAGATATCAGCATTTCTCCATGAGCATGTGGCAGGAAAGTGGTCTATCTCCTTTGCTTTCCAGCAGACCATGTTTCTGCCTTTCCACCAATGTTTTTCTCAATCTTTCCTTTGGTTTACGAAGAAGAAGTTATTCTCTTTATAGCAGTAAACAAACTTTCTTCAAAATTGTCTGGCACTCAAGTCCTCAGGCTAGTAAGGCTTTCAGACTGACTTGAATTCCTTTTCCTGCCTGTCCTTTATGAGGAAACTCTGGAACTTATATATATATATATGCTTCATTTATATTTAAAGCTGCATAAGTTACAAAGATAGTTTTAGTGAGAATCACAATAAAATTTGAAATAGTAGAAATCTTTCTGCATTGTGGACATCATGTTTCGCTGATCCTTCTGCATTCCTGCCACAAACATGACTAAACCACAATAACATACGATCACCCATATAGCAGTATATGCCACCTCTGAAGAAGAAGAAAAGAAATCATCTCAAGTGAGAGCAACAGAAGAACAATTTGCTTGGCTGTGGTGGAAATGTTCAGTCTGGCTGATGCCATAGCCAGCTGTGGGGCTAGGAAATGTCCCCTGTTGCAGTGGGTGACAGATCTTGCCATGGGTAAAGCTAGGAAAGGACAAGAACCTGAACCAGCAGCCACCCCATCTTCTCCAAGGCCAAAAGAACAACTTTATACAGGTTTCCTGTGGACAGAAAGTCAAGATATTGCCTTCCCTCTGGATCTCACGACACTGGGGCAGCTGCGCACTGCCAAAGGTGGTATCTCAGGGCTCACCGCATCATTGTATGATGCTCAGAGAGGTAACAAGATATTTGGCTTTAAAGCACGTAAAGATGCAACCTCAGCCATGCACTTCCTGAGATCCCTGGGAGTTTTGCCACAGGCTTTAACAGCCCGGCAGTCAGGGTCACTCTGTGGTGCTTAAGCAGGCCCTCTGGAATCACAGCCCTAGACTGCAATTAGTGCTGATTTATTCTGGGTGACTACAGTTCAACACAGACCAGTACTGGTCTGGCTGCCACAATTCATCCTTGAGATTTACCAGTAAAGGCAGCAATTCTTTTGATCTTCCTAATAAAGAAAATTGGAGAGCATACAATTAGCCTTTTTTTCTCTCTCCACTGCCATTTGGATATGATGCAAGTAGTCTGAGGGGGAGCTCTGCTTGGAGCAGACTGCTCCTCCAGTCCTGCTGCCTATGAGACACTTAAGGATTTAAAGGCTCCCAACTCCACCCCCAAATATATCAAACGTGTAGGGGAAAAGAGCTTCAAATGAGAGTGAGGGCACTTCCTGGGGTAGAAAGTATAGAGTGATAGAGGAACTCACTGTGCCATATGACTATAAAGGAGCTTGCTTTACATAGCTCAGGCAGCTGGGTCTAGCAGGGATGAAAGGTGTGACCCAAATCACTGGCTATGACCAAGTGCACAGCTGAGTGAGAAAAGAGCTCAAATCTGTCTTTCCACATCCCTTGACTAGGAGCTCCTTGTTCACTGTTCCTCAGGAGCGGCTCAGAGGGGGCAATGGCTCTGGACAAATAGAGCAGCAAGTAAGTGGTCAGCAGAACACAAAGAATCAAAAAAGAACCTTTCTTTGGCTGCAAGAAGTGAGAGGTACCCAGGACACACACCTCCTGTACAAAGGGCCCACTGAAGTGGCCATTTAATCATGCTCTCTGCATCACGCTTGTCCTTGGAGATGTTTCTGTGTGTTGCTCACTGTTCATTCAATCTGCAGACAAGATGTGATTACATGGCAATAGTTGGTCTAATGACAGTTGTCCTAGGCTGAAAGGAGTGAACTCACAAGCCCTTTCTGAGGGTGGACAGATGGAAACAGAAGTCACCACCCCAAGCAGTAGGCTAGGCAGCAAGGCTTGAACAGAAGCTAAGCCACAGGAGCAGGGTGGGGGATCCTGACACAAACTCCCGACAGATTAGTCCTGTCCTCCCGCCCCTCAGTATGGTCGTGATTACTTAAAAGCAAGGGAATACCAACCGTTACATCTGTACAAACACGCCACAGGAAACCAAATTGTAGAGACACTAGCAATCAAGACCAGACTCATGGTTTGTTTGTTCAGATATCAGCATCCAGCAGACAGCCCCCATCACGGCTGTAATTGGCACGGCATTAAATGCTCCTGGGGCAATGTGGAAGGTGAATAGGGCAAGGTGGGCAGAGAGCAAACCTGGTCTCTCTGGGATCTCCTACTGTTACAAGAACAACTTATGAACTGTTGTGGAGCAAGGCATAACTAAATTAGTCTGGGGAAAAGAAGGGTCACATAAACATGTCCCAGTCAGCATCATTCTCTCTGGCATTTTGCTTGATGTTCATCCTGAAGTTCAAGCCAGGAAGCTGCCAGAGAAACCATTCAGCTACAAATTCTTCTCTCTCCTCCTGAAAACATCAAATAACCAGAATATTACTTGCAATCAGAAATGTGCCTGCTGTTCCTTGTGAGTCTTGCAAAGCATAAGGCATACTTACTTTTCCCACCAACAATGATAAAAGGTTGGTTGGTTTGTTTGTATGTTTGCTTTAATTATTAAATATTTATCCTATAGGGGATTTCTTCTTTGGAGGTTAAAATAATGAGAGAGACCAGAATTTTTTTAACGATTCACTTAATGTGGCCCAAATGTTCATGCATTATCTCTGTTCTTGAATCTTGGGTGCCAGTTAAATATCATACCTACTATAAAACATCCAGTTATAATGCAAGCATTAGCATTTAGCACACATCTACTCAGAAGAAACAAGCCCATGCAAACTATGAATAGCTCAACTTCAAAAAATCCAGGAAAGTCTCTTTTAAAAACCTCCAGGAGGAGACTTCCTTTAATGCTGTGAGTGCCTTCAAGTCATTCACAAATTAACAAGCACAGAGTATTAATAAACTGAGTAGCTTAAGATGTGCATGCGGTCTTACTCTCATGGGGGAGGCAGGAGGCAGAGCAGCACCTTTCTGCACTAGAAGACCATACCAAAGAAAACCAAAACCCATAAGGCTGCAAGGAATTCAGCAGCACACTTTTCTCCAGTGGTCTCCCTGTGCCCCAGGCATCCAAAAAATAAGGGGAAAATTCTGTTTGCCTTTTGCCATCTGTATAGAAGAAAATCCATCCCTTGTGCATGCTATATGTCTCTGTAGTTCATCAAGCATTAGCACGCACAGGCATGAAATACAGTGATAAGATTAATAATAACAATATGTATTTGTTGCTACAAATGCATTCTTTTGCATCAAGACCTCAAGTAAGTTCATCGCTTGAGAAAATATTTAAGAACATGCTGAAGCCAATAGGATTTAGGTGCTTTCCCTCTCTGGGCCCTCAATACATAAATATTAGCTTCTATTTGATCAGCTCCCAAAATCAAGAGAACAGTAAGTGAACACCGAACTCACCGTATTTCACTAGATCCTGCAGCACTGAAAGCAGGGACACTCCTTGAAACTAGCAACAGTTTAAAAGAGATAAGGAAAAATACTTTTTTTACACAGCAGGTAATGAATTTCTGGAGTGTGTCCTTGCCTTGTCTTCTTTCCTGCCCCTCACAGGATAAAAACAATGCTGCTTGCCCCTTAACCTCTCCCAAAATTCAGCTATCATCATTCCCCAAACTAGGGAATCTCGCACAGCAGAGGGGTATCTACATTATTAGAGAGAAATAAAAATGAGAACTTAGAGAAATGTGAAAAGTTGAGTCACTTTAAGAACTACAAAAGATACCAAAAAATAGATAAAATAGTACTTCTCT
>JAOEHY010028405.1:80691-106096 GCA_025447955.1 Psilopsiagon aurifrons
GGGAGGGAACCTAAAAATAACAACAACAACAAACCCTAAAACCAGTTTGCTCTAGTTATGATAATCCAGGCATAACATTTATATGAGAACATAAAATACAGCACACAGCTGTAAGTAAAACAATATGTGTGTTCCTGAATAATGGGAAAATAGCTTGCCAATAAGGATATACTTTGAGCAAATGAAAGATGACCTAGAATTGACTCTAGAGTAACAATTTGATTACTTATAAAAATAGGAGGTAGGGAAAAAGAAAAAGGGAGAGGAAGCAGTGGTTGGGAAGAGCTTATGTTATGTAGTATTTGATGTATTTACTTTGAAAAGTTTACTTTTGATGAATAATAAAAACAATGCCGTGACAACCACCTTCATGCCAAAAAATAAGATTGGCTAGGGATTTTACAACTAGTGTGGCTCTACTCACACAGATTCTCCATGTCAGAAGGCCATGTTTAAGCTCAGATGGTTGAACAATGAAGGCAAAAGGAGAGAAGAGCATGTGACACAGCTCCTTGAGAGAGAGCCTACTGACTCTCCAGCCTGCAAATTGTTTCCATGCCGGTGCAACACGCTAGTGTGCCTTGGAAGCGACCCAACACTCTTACCAGCTAACGCATTTCTGGTTTTTAATATCCAAGGTGAGCTCAGTGTTCATAAAAATACAAGATTACCAGGCTTATTGGCTGAAGCAATCCCCCACCACAGGTCAGACATTTACCCCCTGGGCTCTAGGTCCTCCAGGTATAAGGCAGAGCTGCCAGGTATGAGGCAGGGAGATGAGGGGGGACAATACAACCCCATGCCAAGTTATTGCTGGGAAAGCTTGATCTGTATGCTTGCAAAATATTTGAGAGGAGGGTTGTGATGCAGGGCCCTGGAAAAAGCCACAGGTGAATAGCAGCACATTCTCAAACGATTAATGCCCAGACTACCTCTACCCTTCTTGAGCCTTCATCCCTCACAGTCATCAGCATGAAGGATGTCTCTGTGACTCCCTGGATTCTCATCTTTCTGTTGATGCTGCATGCAGTTGTATTTTCTGGAACAGCACTGGTATAAAGCAATAAAAAGGAGAATCAACTTATGTCATACCAGTTTCAAACTTCTCTACAGCTAAAAAACCCCTTCTGTGGGCTTCTTTCACCCTGTATTTGCATTCTGCTTTCACCCCATGAAATAAACACCACGCTCATCCCTGTCCCTCTTATCCTTTCCTGTATGTGTAATGAACGTTTTCTCTTTGCTGCTTCTATTCACTTCCAGAGTTTTGCCCACCTACTTCTCTCTTTCTGAGACGTTTCTTTATTTTTAAGTATCAGCCTAAAAGTCTTTCTCTCTAATCACTGAAGAATGCAGTACCGAGGTCAATCACAATGCATTTCTGCCTAGCTCAAAAGCCAAGGGGCTTCCTTGAAAAACACCCCTTGAAAAAGACAATTCCTTTCATAGCAGTGAGGGAGCAAACTTCAGGTCTTGTCCTGATTTCCAGCTAATGGGAATTCACAAGAAAGCTCCCCATGATACACAAATAAATATTTACTATACGAATTAAGTGACGTTTCCTGCTTTGCAAAAATAAAGTTAATGTTTGAGATAGGATTTTTGTCCAGTGGGTTTCTGACATACGGTGCTTGTTATGGCATCCTGACAGGTTTCTTCTTCACTTTCTCAGCTGGACCTGTTCACAGGAAATAGGAGGACCAAGATATATGAACTTAAAGCAGCATTTTGTTGCTTTACATGACTAATTCAAAAGAGGTCAAGCACTGAGAAGCAAAGATGAAGGAGCAAGTATAGAGGCAACATGAAGAAGTGAATCCCATTAATTTTTCCCTTGGAAATAATACAGAGAGAATTGCTTTCCTTGGAGAGCATGAGTTTGTAACAGAAATGTCGCCATCATTACTGGGATGACTAAAATGCAGAGTGCAACTAATTCATCTTTTATACAGCTCTGTGTCCACAGAGAGTAAAGTCTTTAGAAAGCAACAAGCAAGCAGAACATCACTGTTATTAATCTGGTGTATTTTCCTTTTGTCTGGATATATCTATTAGCCATACACGTGACTCTAAACAAAACCCTTTCCTATGTCCTTTTCTTACGTTCCCCTTCTTTGTTCTTTTATTGGTTTAAGCTGTAACATACGGGGTCAAGAAAATCATTCCCATTTTTATTACAAGGCTCTATAAATAATAAGTCATACATATGTTAGGAGTAAGAATGAGAAGTAATTATTTGCCACTTCCCTAGTTTTTTTAATAAAGTGGGTATCACCATGTGCACTGAGCAGAGAAAGGCCTCATCGGAAGGACAACAAATGAGAAGGAACCTGTTCGCACCTTGGCTTCAGGGAAGCCATATTTCAGAAGGATTTTCACCAGTCATGCTGGGGTGGAGTGAGAGGGCCTCCAGGTCACATTAATTCTCAAAACACGAATGATCCTCTATCACTGTCCTTGATATTAGGTTTTATCATTCTGTTTTATAGGAGGATATAGGATTTCTTTATAGTTTGTTCCAGAAGTCTACCTGCATTCCCCTTGTAAGAGGGTAGTTGATGAGAAAAACACTTCTTCATTACAGACCAAAAAGAGTGATCCAACTCAGATTAAGACCTGGATTTTCTTCCCCTGTCTCTGCATACATCAATACACATCATAGGGGAGTCCTGGGTACTAACAAGCATTCAGATGATGACTGCACCCAGTGGAAGCATGCATAGGTCATTGTCTCTCTTCACTAGCATCTCCTTTGCTTTTTGCCCAGCAAGGTAGAAAAGGAACCCCTTGGTTTTATGCACTACTTCAATCTTCAAGGCCCCAGCGAGCACTATTCCTTTCCTGAGTCACCATCTATACAAACCAGATACTTTAATGAGGTTTGCCATTTAGGCTGTGAGCCTTTCTCTTTATTCTGCCCGTCAGCCACCTTGGGAAGATGGGAACCAATGGCAACTGCAAAGTTATGTCAAAGTATATCCTCGCCTTTCTCACAGCAAGTTTCTTTGCTCTGCTATCCACTGCCATGAATCACACTTCCTACATTTCCAAGGACTGCGCAGGTAAGCGAGTTTCTGTACAGAAACACCCAACATGTTGCTTCAGTATTGCTCCCTTGCCTCTCTATTTTTTATTTTTTGTTAAATTTTACACCATTTTACAACACATACATTGTTGCTACATTGTGATAAGCTTTTAACTAGTAAGGAAGAAGCTTTTACAGCTGCGTTTCTGAAAAGGCTCCAATTTATTTCTCATAAAGATCCTTAGGATAAAAAGCAGACTAACGTTCAGAAGTAAGTTAAATGAAAAATTGAGGCTGCTCAGGGGGAGATGTTAAAGGCTGACTGGCACAAAAGGGTACTTTCTGGCAAACTTCTCGAAGCACTAAAAGAAAAGGGTCAAGAGTCATCTGCTTAAGTAATGATCTCCAAGGAAAAAATATTGGCTGGCCAATCCCATAACTACAATGGACTATTATATGTATGTTCTATAGGCTGAATGCATCAATTATACTCATCATGTGGCTTCTTGTACATGCTTAACTTGCTATTTCCTTTTATTCAATGTGATAGCACATAAATTAATGCAAAGGCATACATGAGAGTATTTTATACCTTCTCCTCTCTGTTTTGAATTTTGAGTATCAGTAGTTTCACTATGAATAATTTAGAGGGAAAAACTTTCGGAACTGAGGGGGGTGGTAGGGCATGTCTTTGTCTGCAAGAGAAGTACTGTCCACTAACCATACTTATGCAGGATGGGAAACAGCTTTGACAATCAATAGAGCATCATAATTTCTCTCCTAACAGGAAATGAGGACTCAGTGCACTACTGCAGTTTTAATTTCAATGCAATTTAAAAGAAAAAACCACCCAGCACCAGATGCTCATCAGAAGACCATTAAAAGTTATTACTATATGCTATTTCCCTTAGGAACTTTCATGGTTAAAAATCACCAATAAGCAGCAGCCTATATCCTTTTCTAGTGAATCTCTTCAGCTGCAGTTCAGTTAAGAGGTCTGACAGGTCACAAGACTCATCACAAGTTTGATTATTTCTCAACAGGCAAACTGAGATGAGGATAATTGGCATGCTTTTACAGACCTTCTCACAGCAAAGCTCCTCATGCTTTCCTTCTTTTAGCCTGATGAAAAGTGGCTCAAACAGAGCATCATGTCCTCTCCTTTTTTCACTGTCCTTTCATAGATACATGTTTTATTCAATTTCTCACGAAGGACTGAGCATTGGCCTATTCACATGCACGTGGCTTCCTTCGGGAAAGCGACAGCACACCACAGATAATAGGGGGACTCAACCTCCAAGCAGGGCTCCTGTGTGTTGTTCAAAACAGTAAACCCAGAAAAGCTTTATATTGACTTTAAAATTATTAGGTTTTTTAGCTCCACATACTCCAAAAAGGGCAATATGGAGTACCAACACCTCAACTCTGCATCTGAAGAGACCCTTAAATTCACAAATACAGATCTTCCCAGGCCTTTGAAAGGTTTGGGGGACTTAAGTGGCAATCAATCATGCTTTACCTGTTCACATTTCTTTTCCTCAGTATCAAACAAATAAGAAACATACTGACCCAGAAGTCAGTAGTAACTCTTCTCCCACAATCACAGAGAAATGGAAGGATAGTGTACTGCAGGAAAAGGGAACACTGAACTCTCTCTAGACTCAATAAAGAAGTAGCCAGGACTTTTAGTATCCTACTAAGCATAAAAGCACAGATGGACAAAGACTCCATTCTTAGGAACTGGTAACAACCTGGTACATCCAACTCACAAAAGAGATGGAAAGAAGTGGGTTCGATGTTAAAGAAGCATCTGACACTGCTTTCTGAGAGGAGGCTGGTGTTCAGATAGTACCAGCTTCATTTTCACAGCAAATGTCTTTAAGCAGTCAGCTAAGTAACCCCAATACTGCAATGAAAGTGCTGAGAATCACCCAGGAAATTAAGCCAAACAGCTACAGTACCTCATCGTTAAGGAGTAATTGAACACTTTGATATGATAATTGATTATCATGCATTGATAAAAGCTGACAAAAGAGCATACACTCTCCAGATGACTTTCAAATTACAAAGCCACAAACTTCAAAGTTTATTTGGATTCACACAACAAAATATATTTTGTTATTTACAATGTAAAAAAAAAAAAAAGTATCCTTCTAAATGAGGCAAGAATTTTAAAACAGTGAATGGTGAAACGGCACAACTGGAAATAAGAAATTAATCAATGCTATCAAATGGCTTCAATCTGTCCTGAGGACTCTATAATGATTTCCAGACGATAACACAAGACTGATTGGATGTCTCTGGCAGCAATTCTTATCAAGGCCTGATTATAACAACTACAGTAGGAAGACGAAAAATTGGTTGGTAGAGGGTGGTTAAGAAGGTCTGAAGAAATATGCAAACAGTTGCTCAGTTTGGTTTAAATCTATCTGAAATGGTGGTTGCACTCAAAGGCAGAAACTGCTGTTGGTCATTTCCAGCCATGCTGAGATGCTTTCCATAAATTCAGGCAAATACACACTGAAGAATAGTTTTATTTCATGGCTAAAGCAAACCAATGTGCAGCAGTTTCTGCAAACTAGGAAATCATCAGCAAACCATCCTGACTTCCTTCCTGGTTTTAAAAACCTTTTCAAGCTTTCTTTAATTGAATATTATTTCAATTGCCATGACTCTACCTCTACAGCTGTAAGGGAAACATGTAGTTGTTACTATTTATTTGTATTATTACTCCAGACAGAAATCAGGACCATGCTTTGCTTAACATCATGAAAAACATCACAAAGATAAGACCCTGCTCAAAGAGCTTTATACAAATATGCACGACCAGAAGCAACAGGTGGCTGCAAGAGAGCAACAGCAGCAGAAAAAATTTACAGAGCTCAAAGGAAAGTAGTGGGCTCAGTACAAAGTTAGGCCCTCAAGTCCTATCACTGCTGCAGAGCTACATTTCTGGGCTGAAACCCGATATTGGAGCATACAGCTCACATAGTCCAAAATTTGGAGATCACCCAGCTTCTCTGAGGTTTCTTTAAGGTTAACCAAATTTCCTTAGGCAGGCCCTGCACTGCTCAGCTATTTCACCTGTGTCGGAAGAAGCAGCCTCTGCAATATGGCTTTGACGCAACCAAGTGAAATCAGGTGTTTAGAGCAAGGCTGGGATTCATTTATACTGGAAAATCAAAACAAAGCTCAAGATACACAAAGTCATTCAAAGCAAGTGAAACTGAGAACTTGGAGTTATGCCAGTGCCAAAATCACACTTTTAATTTTTGATGAAGAGCTACTTTCAGAATGAGCACAGACAGGACCAGTCACAAACCATGTAACACTTGTTGCTTAGCGAAGGCGCAAAATAAACACATAAGAAGTGCTGTGGGCATAGGCGACTGGATCTGACTCACCAAGCTGTCCTACTGGAATGCAAGCCCCACTCTTTCCTCTAGGGAGAAAGTGCGGATATTTTGCAATATGTTTACGTCAACTGTGTGAGCTTCAATTTCTTCACACACTAAGCTGCTTCTATGCTAGGGGATAGGTTAAAAGTTCGTTTTGGAATACGAGGTGAGACAAGAAGCATTTTGGAAAGGGAAGGAAAATCCCATTCATCCTACTGATAATAAATACTATCTTGTCTAGAAGCTTACTACTGGTCTATTAGGAGCTCACTACTGCTGGTTACATCTCTGCTTCAGATGTTCGGTCTGTAGAGTGCCACTCCTCAGACAGGAACACAACAACCATTACAATGCCCAATGAGCCAGAGAAGCTTGGCTGGGAGAAGCAGCTTGTTCAAGATAAAAGAGAAGGCTGAAACTCCTGAACACAGGAAGACAATAACATTTTAAAATACTTCCTACCTTTGCCAAGTTTGACTACATATGCAAGGAAAACACCAGAACTTTGTTTAAATTCACATTTCTGGCCTGATGGCTACATCCTCACAAACTTTTATAAAATTACTATGGATAGTTGTCATTGCAGAGAAAGACACGGAGTCAGTGTCACCACTGTATCAGTATGGGGCAGTCCTGGTAGCTGAAATAACATGACATGAAGCTGCCATGGGATAACAGAAGCTAGCCACATCAGGTGGTATTTTCCACCAGGACCCAGTTACCCACTAGAGTGCAGTAATAAGAGGGTGACCACTCACCCTTCACAACTATAGAATGAACACCGCTTGCTATGAGAACCTACTTTTTATTAATCCTTTCTCCCTTCATTCTTGTTCCAATCATACCTCATACAACCCAGACTGAAATATTTAGCCAGCAATGACCTGCACATCAACAAAATATCTATGAGGCAGTCAGTCCATTTGTCAGCACCACTCCCCAGACTCAGGGAAAGCATTGGTCCCTTCCCCAATAAAAGACTTTTCACAATTATTGGCAGATTTTGAATCAAAATCTTCAGGCTTACTGGAGCAATTAAATGCATGAGTCAGGTATTCACTCGTTTGGAAAGGTTCCTACTTTGTCTTATTGCTCACCAAGACTGTAAAAGGCACACTACAATCTGTCCCATGTGTCATGGGACAGACTTGTAACCCAGGCTGGTTACAAGTACACCTGACTTCCTCCTGTGGCATCACCCAGGCTCATACTCTCTCCTTTTCTTCCTCACCCAAAGCGACTGCCAGATTCCCATCAGAGGTCCTGCTCCTGTGCATCCTCCTCTCTATAAGTCTTTGCAGGACAGTGAAGGAGGCATCTTGCCTCTCCCACCCTTGCTTTTACAACCCCATCTTACTGTGGGAGGACCTATGGAGAAATAAATGCATGGCACATCCACCCTGCAGTGCCTGGAGAACGGGTTTTGTTGTTGAAAGGAGAGGGGGAGCTACCTCTCTCCTGCCCTGTGTCTCCCTGTGCTGAAAACCCATAATGATTATGAGGCTCTAAGTGTGTACTGCTATGCAGGCTGAAGAAAAACTAATCCTGGATTTGGAAGGACAAAGAGAACTAGCGTTCTACTATGATCGATGGTCATTGATCTGATGCTAATTATTGGAAATATAATCTTTTAAAATACTGGAATTACATATAATCACTTGATTATTCATTCTAGTTTAGTACTGCTTCCTTGATGCATTTGACTCAAATATTTCTCATTGAATAGTAAGTATATTTCTAGCACAATGAAAGAAAAGCAACTGAATAAAACTGCTGCCTCCTTCTACCTTTGTTCAGCTTAGCACTGCACTTTGCACGAGGAGATGCTTTGCATGAGCTTTGGGATTTGGATCCCTAATGTCATCTCATCTAATGTAAACATCTAAAAACCTCTAATCTTTTCTTTAACAAAGCTTCTTACAGATTGTGTCTTGTGAAAGTGAGTCAGCTTCCTGTGTGAAACAAGATTTTAAAGGGTCACAGTGCCCATTTTCTGTTCTCTGAAAGTTTCTGATGTTGATTTCTGTACAAATGGATCCTTAGAATGCCTCTGGCCTCTGTTGTCCTTTCATACAGCTCTATTGCCTCTTTCTTACCCATTTCCATTGTAACCAGCCCCAACCTTCAGATTCCTTCACTGAAAGACAGTGCATGGAAATGATCCACTTAAGGGCAGTGTGTACAGTGGTATTCACAACCCTCTCATGAGGCAAATTATTATAGTTGCATATAGTTGCTGACTCAGACAAAACAGATGGACCCAAATGATCATGATGTTCCTGTTGTCACAAAACCATTTTTCTTCCCCCTCTCTTAGTTGTGTCCCTCTTTCCACCCAAAACCTCCAAACTTCAAAATGCAAGAATGGGATAGGAAAAGGCATGGAACCAGCAATAAGGAGGCCCCAATAACTGGACTTGCCCCTTTTTTCCATACCCAACACAGGTAAAAGAGGCTCTGCAAGCTCTGCACTGTCTGCTCTAGCTAACAAGGATCTGTGAAAGCTGTTGAGCCCCTGCAGAAGAGAAGCTCCTATTATTCTTTACTGTGAGGGTGGTGAGGTGCTGGAAGAGGCTGCCCACAAAAGCTGTGAATGCTTCATCCCTGGCAGTGTTCAAAGCCAGGCTGGACAGGGCCTTGGGCACCATGATCTAGTGGGAGGTGTCCCTGCCCATGCCAGTGGGGTTTGACCTATATGACCTTCAGGTCCTTTCCAACCATAGCCATTCTATGAGTCTATGATGGGCATCAACTGATTAGGTAGAGAGGTAGCAATGGTCAAAGCAGCATAGCTGTAACAACCAGCTGAAGTAGACATGGAGAATATTGAAAATATCTTTGAAAGTGGTACGTTTTAAGTAGACCAAACTTCTCATAGGGCGCAGTGACATGCAGCTAGAAAGGGCAGCTCTGCAAAGTTGTAAGTTCCAGAAATAAGTGAAAGACAAAAACTCAAACCATACCCCAAAACCTTTTGTTTAAGCTTGAACTGAACCAGCAACCTAAGGATTACTCTCTAGAGACAGCCACTCTACCAGCTCAGCTATCAAACGAAGGTGAAGAAGGAGTGCCAAGAATGAGTCAAGATTGTATCAACAATAGCCTTAGGCTCTAATGGGCTTCCATATGTATAGCTTTTCACAACAGCAAAACAGTATCCAAAAAAAAAGGCACAAAGCTAACTCTCCTGCAAAATTGGATTTTGGTTACAGAACTGCCAGTTTTCTGCCAAATAGTTCGCAGCTCTTGTAAGACTGTTGGTAGTGGTAACATTAAGGTTGGAGTTACTGTCATGACCCATATGAAATCTGTCTACGGCTTGACAAAAAAAATTGCCCACTCTTTGGTGACCTTGCCACATTTCCTAAGCTGAGTTAGGAGAAGAGGGAGAACTCCCTTCCACACAGCTCCCCACAACAGTTCTCCAGCCAAATCCAATAACAAAATAGCAAACAAATCAGCTAGCACTCCCTGACAGCTTCCATAGCAAATGCAGAGTAACAGAGGAAAAGGACAGAAAGGAATAACTACAGAGGTTTTAATTTAAATCCCACCAAGTCCCACGGCACATGTAAACCCCCTTGTACACAGATGAAGTTGCAGTGTCTGGCATTTCAGCCAGTGGCCTCCCAAACCCCTGGGCCTGGGAGGCTGAACCCTTTGTGAATCATCTGAGCGAGTGCCACAGCCCACAGCTGCGGCGATTGAAAGCAAACTATACTCTTTTTGAATTACAGTGATTCATGAGCATCTCCAGACAGCAGGGTGGGGCAGAAAGCTGTGAGCAGACACCCTGTTTGCCGAAACCATGCCATCCAGGACTGCGTGTAGCAGTGTTACCTCAGTGCCCTACAGCATATCCATCCTTAACCCATGCTTACCTCCACCTACTCCTTCTGACTCAACCCCAAACACCAGGCTGTTTCAGCAAGCATGTAGCCAGCAGGTTGAGGAAAGTGATTATTGCTCCATCTTCAGCACTTAGGAGCTTGCATTGGGAATGCTGTGTCCTGCCTTGGCTCCCTGGTACAAAACTAATGAGGACATATTGGAGGGAGTCCATTGGAGGGTCACCAAAATGGCCAGGGGGATGAAGTTCACAATACAGCAAGGGAAGCTGTGGGAGCTAGGCTTTTCAGACTTAAAAAGAGATGGATAAAGGGGGACCATAGTGCAGTGCACAAGTACTAAATGGGAGAGCATGAGGAAGGCAGGGGCAGGATCTGCTTGGAGGAGAACAGTGAAAGGATGGGAGGCATCAGGCAGAAGCTGCCACCAGTGAAATTTTGATGAGATAAAAGGGGAGAAAAATACCAGGAAAAAAAGTTCATCATTGCAAAGGTGCCTGGATGGTAGAATCTCCACACGTGGAGATCCTCAGAGCTCGATGGACACAGCCCTGCGCAACCTGACCTAACTTTGAAGCCTACCCTGTCTGGAGCAAGAGATTGGACCAGATGACCTCCAAAGGTTTTTTAGCAAACATAAAGTGACCCCCATGTCAGGAAGGTGACTTCACAAAGCAGATGATCTGGCAGCAAAACTACCACCAAGTACTTCTGTGTTTGGAAAATACATCTTTTCATCTCACAAACCCCTGCACACACATTTTATTTATTTCCATACTGATTCAGAGAAAACTCCAGGAACAAACTCGGCAACACAGTTTTCAAGTTGACAAGCAGGTATTCTTTATTGCGGCACTGGGAGACATGGGGGATAGCTCCTATTGACATGCGTCCCCGTATTGCCACACAGGCCATCTTTATGCAGTCACTTGGGCATACATGCATATTTATGAGGCTACACATGAATTAGATCATTTTCCAGACAGCTTCCCCGAATACATACAAAATGTGATGGTGGTCTTTAAAAGTCGTTTACTTCTTCCAACAATCTTCACAACTGCTGGCAGTCTTTGAAGCACCAGCTTGATTAACATTACAGACATCACCATCATCCTGTCTTTCTACTCATCAGTTAGTTTAACTGTGCCCATCCTAGACATCTGCTAGTCACAGACACTCCCCATCCCAGGTCCTGCTTTCCTCATTTTTTTTCTTGCACTTTTTGTACTAAGGTCCTAAGGACCTAAGACTGTCTCAACTACCTTCAAGCACCCCCATTACAAAGCCATCAGACTTAGCATTACTTAGAACTGATTACATTTTGTGCTTTTGTGCCTCCTTGTTTCAATACCAACAGACATCTTAAGTCTCTTCTACTGCTAAAGGCAGCAGAGATCTTGAGAGAAACTCAGTAAGATGTCTCCCTGGTTTTGTTCATGGGACTATAGGAAGGTCAGGAAATACCTGACTTACCTGTAAGGCACTATTGTAGCTTCTCAGAGGCCTAACCCTGAGACCTCTGATGTGTCATTACCTTCATGTACCCAACAACAACTATCAACTCAGATGATGCTGTAAAGCAAAACATGGGATTATGGAGAGAAACAGAACTGCTGTGCGCCTGTCAGGGCAGTATCTGCACTCTCTGGGGTCAAATGGTCATGGTGGGCCTGAGATACCCATATGCAAGAAAGTGCGGTTAGTCTTGTGCTAGAGAAAGAGTGACGAAACAGATAACAGGGACCCAAGCTCCTAAATCAGAGCATATAGTGTTGCCCCAGGGCTCTCACCTTTTCTGGTGAGCAGACTCCACAGCATTTTTAAGGGGCACTTCAGGCTCCCTTCAAGCCAGGTTAAGCCTATTGTCATGATTCTGCCTTATCTGAGTCACCTTTCACAGACAGACCCCTTACAAGTCCCGATTGTCCCACCCATACCTTCAAAGACCTCAAAACTGAAAATCACTGCTCTATCCAGTTTAACCAACTCAGCACTGTCATCCAATCCTGCAGTGAGGTACCAAATACAGACTTTAGGGGAAATATCCACCATCTCCTTGCTGTCAAAAGTTGTTACTGGTGAAGATAACCCTAAACAACTTGTGCTTTCCTGTAACAAGTCAGTAACAGTTAAGTCAAGATAAAAATTCAAATGGAATCAGATAAAAAGTGGACACTGTTACTATCTATGCATGAACAAATGGGATGCAGAACCCACATTGTTGCCTTGACAATAAAAAGCATTGGAGTTCTCGTTTTGTGGAACTTGATAGCAGTGATGTATGGGTGATTCATGAGAGATATTCTCCTAAACTACAAATGTACCCCCCCGGGGAGCTTTTCAAAGTAGATGTTCCTAGGAAAAATTAAATCTTTTTTCTTGATTTTTGAACTTGTTACACTTGGAATGCTTAATAGAATTAAATTTTGGCACGGAGTTCATGAAAGATCTCTGATTATTTTGATTCTTTCAACTGATTAAATGAAGATACCAAGCTTTGAGAGCCATGTGACTGGAGCCCTGAGCTATATAAAGGGAACAGCTCACCTGTTTCATGTGGTGTAGAATAAGATGAAAGGAAAGGATGTAGCTTGAAAGCATGATGGAGAACAGCCAGAGGTAAGGCTACTAATAGCTGGACTGTATAATTATACTTGGTAATGGTATGTGTTTTGTTAAGCTCAGATTAGCATATGATGGTCTCCAGTGTTTTGTTCACTTTACAGGCTGACTTTCTAACATTGCGTTAAATGATTTAAAGGGGTTTTTTTCCAGTGAAAAGCTTTAAAAAACCTAGTTGACTCTGAGGGACTTGGGGAGATTGTTTTCTTTTGAGGTGGAAATACACACATGCTCTGAATATGAGCATTAGATTAGACTCACAATAAATCTGGGGAATCTTTGTGCTCACTTTAATTCTACCTGATTTGTGTTACACTACCTGATTTGTGTTACACGCCACTGGTTGGCTGCTGCGGTTTCTGCACCAGCAGCTAGTGAGCTCAGGATGTCTCAATTTAACAGTCTTGTGTGATACCCCTGCTTCAGAGGAGGAGGTTTTCCTAAAGAGGGCTACTCACAGCAACTTGAATGGAGAGTCTGCAGCATCAGCAAAACCATCATCTCCCTCTGTCTATCTGTTAAAATTCAAGATAGGAATCTCTTTGGGACAGACTATATTTGTACTTAGAGGCTGAATAGCAGCTAGCACAACAGCCCCCCAGCCCTGTCTGATGCCCCCAGGCTCTGTTGTGATGTAAATAATATGTACAACTCCTTGGGCCAGCTTCAGAGACAACTTTAATAACATGTCAGTGTGAATGAATGCCAAGGGACAGGAAGGTGGGAATGCAGGAGGAAAAGAATTAGGAAAGTACATGAAGGTTTCATATAAAGGAAGTCCGATTGCATCACTACAGTGTGGGCTGCATTTCAGTGAACATGGAGCTTATAGGCCAGTTATCAGTTTTTGTCGTGCTCAGAGAATCTTTTTAATACTTCTGATGCTGCACCTTTATCAGTAATAGACATCCAGGGGAAAGCATCCTTTGGGTATTCAAAACCTAAGCTGTACATGCTTATCCACAGACATATATAGCTTTATTTTGCTACATAACAACCTTGCAGGTCTGTGGTGGCTCTTAATGCAAAAATATTTTCTTTGCAGCTAGATTATTTCAGTTCAGATTTCTTCCTATGTATGGCCAGTCCCATAAAGAATTAAAGCACAAAAACTGACGATCCATGGCAATGCCCAGACATCAGATTCAACCTGAATAACCCTCTTCAAGCAAATGGTTTAGCAACAGCAGCCAGATTATACAAGTGCCTGAGAGCTCACCCCATCAGCAGGCATGGAAAAGAGTAGCTTCCATGTAACTGTCAAACTATTCTTCAATAAGTTAAATATTCAGCTATATGAAGTCAAGATGCAAACTGCAGTGAGTAGCATTCCTGTCTTCCCTCCCACAAAGGGATCCACACCTTGCCCTTCTCTGCATGAAAGACAAGACTAATAATGGGTGAGATCTTCTAAGATGGTGATCAGACCAGAAAGTTTTGATAATTGAGTGGCAATTAACCACATTTGGGACATGACATTGTTCAGATTAAACGGTCTAGCTCCTAGCTGCTTTAAATCGTAAGTCATCAGAGGGCCTGACCCCTGTCTAGTTTATCTTAGTTTCCATCCAACAAGTACATTGGACATTTTTTTGTTTAAGCAAAAGCTCAGGTAATCACCCATAGACTCTCTGCACCTTGGTCTCATCCAGGTGGCAAGGCAAAAGACAGTATTTCTTCCCCACCATGTGGACTTACTGCTTTGTGATAGCAGTTGAAAAGGCTGTGGTGTCACTGGAGGCTTTGGTGTCAACAAAACCCTGCAGCATTTGGAGGAGTGCAGTGGTGCAGAGGACAAAAGTGGCACTATTTAGGACATGGGACAGCCCACTGGCTCCTGCAACTGCTTTCCTTTGGGAGGCAACCTTCCCACCCAGCCATTTCCCTTTTCCTTATTTATCATGTAAGTGACAAGGTTTAGTGTGAGGTGTCCCTGCCCATGGCAGAGGGGTTGGAACTAGATGATCTTAAGGTCTTTTCCAACCCTAACTCTTCTATGATTCCATGATACTACCAGGCTGCTCAAACTATATAAGTCCTAATGAAAATAAAACATGTTATGTATGTCATATATAACGAGGAAAGGCTCAACCGCTGGCAAAAAAAAAAGTGTGAAATTACAGTATCAGTGTGAGAGAGAGATATGAGCCCTCATTGCCCAGGAGAGAATTTGAAAGTGTGTATGTTTTTCCATTCATAAGTGGCGCTTAAGGGGCAGCTTTTGGGAGCTGAGAGGAAGACACAGAAGAAAAACTGCTCTTACAAGAGGGGTATTTCTGCCCTAAATAATTGGGTCCTTTTTCTGATACACCAGCTTGCTTTGCCATGGGGAGATGTGCAAGCACAGCTCTGATGAACAGGTATGGTTCCTAATGTGTTCTGCCCACAGCTAGTGCCCTATCAAGCCTTTCTGAAGACAGAACAACAAAGCCTTTAAGAGTGACCGAAAGAAAAAGAGTAGGGTACAACTTTTTGCCTGGCTTTTCTCCTCATGGAAGAATTCAGCAGTCCTGGGTAAGGAGGAGATTTGCCTGTCTGGCTGTGGTAGGGGATACTAGTCTCTTGCACTCACGAGAATTTAATTTATTTTTAAAGAGGGTTTTAATATAGCATAACAATATTACCACACATCTCGCTCAAGCAAAGAATTTTTCCAATCTATATCCAGTGCCAGATAGAGTAGCTATAAAATGAATTACTGTACCTTAAATTTCTGCCTTGGCTGTAGTGACAGGAAGCTAATTAGACAAACTCTGACCATGTCTTCTGGACCCAAATCCACATTACTTGGACACATAAGAATTACCAGCTGCGTGAGAGCTTATGCTTCTGGAGGGAGCTGGACTTAAAGGATGAAATAACAGGTAAAGGAGCAGAGAACGATGGCCACTGTGGGGCCCAAACCAGTAAAGCAGCACTGTTTAAACTCTTTTCCAGCTAAATTTTAACACCTCACAATGTAGCCAAAATATGTTAGAAGCATGTCTAAGGCATAGATGCTGGACTCAGACCACATATAAAACAGCTCTAAACACAGTTTGACTTTTCCAGGGTATTCTTAAATTCCAAAGACCAGCGTATGGGAGCCAGCTGCACATGACAATCCTGATGGAGCAGACCACATATTTCATGGCTCACAAAGCTACTGACCTTTTTGACTCTGGCAAGCTTTGCTGGGCAGTAATTAACCTGGACCTACCAGGGCTCAGCAGGCCAGGGAGCAACAATTTCAAACCCATGCTTCACTTCAGCCATCAGAAGCAAAAACCTTTGGTCAGGTGTGAGTGTTTTCTGATGCCTCTTTTGTAAGTATGTGAGTTGCAGGAAAATCACTCTTGAGAACTACTGTTCTCAAAATATTTATCTATCCTGTTCTCACTTCCTCATCAGAAGGTGGGCTCCAGACTATGCCCAGATAGTATATGGCCCTCTTTTCTGGTATTCCTATCTCCACATAGTCAGATCCAAACATTTTAGATACCACTAAGTATGGAATAAGGACAGGGGCAGGGTTAAAATCAAATCAGTCACAGGTTGAAACATCCTTTCTGAAAGGGATGAGCAAACTTCAAAAGCTAAGAACAAACACTCAAAATAATGGCTGCATCCCCATGAGCTGCACAGCCCTTCCTTTTTTTTCAGGTTAGGCTCAGCCAAAAAAGGGGGCACAATACTCAGAAAGGAGCTGGGCCAAGGGATCTTACTATTTTGTGTGTACTATTTGCATTGTCATAAGACACAGATTTCAAATGGGGACTAGCGTCCATTGAACTAGACACTGTGGCAATAAACACCACAAAGACAATTCACTGCCCAAGAGAGCTAATCTTTAGCCATTTCTCTGCAGCATCTGGCGAGAGCAGGGAATAAGGAAGTATATTAGGGTGTACTGCATGGATTGCATTTAATCTTATTTCTGTAACCCTTGTCCTTCCTTAACCTACTGCCTCACTTCTGTTTGTTAACCTAACTCATCACCTCAGTCTCAATTTAGTTTGAAAGCTTCTTGAACAAAAGTCTTTGTGTCTTTTCACTTTTTTTTCATTTCGCATGGTTTTGAGCCACAAAAATTAATACACATTAATGAAAACATGAAACAAATAACTTTGTTTCTTCTCTAAGAAAAAATTGACATGATATATTGAAATGGACGTTGAAGTGTTATGATTTTGTAGTTCTGTAGTGGATCAATGAGCAATACAACTGGTATGACAATATAAATGAAGTCTGGTCTGCATGTATAGATGTGCCAAGTACTTCTGCAGATGATATGCAGACAAAGGAGATATATCTGCAGAATAGTTCCAGTAGCAACTATTGGTTAAACACAAAAAAAGCTGCTGATATACTGCATTGTGATTGATAAATTGAATTTGCAGGTCCCCATAAAGATAAAGGAATGTGACAAAATCAGGGCAATACAGTCTCAGCATCTTCAGGACTTGGAATGAAATGCGGGCATTTTCCCACCTCTACAGTTATTCCTTCCAGGCCAGCCTGATGCCTGCAGCATCCTCTTCTGCTGCTTGCAGCCACAGCTGCTTCAACTGCATCAAGAGACAATGTCTTGGTACAGGAGGATATTTGAGCATTAGCAGTTTCTAACCTTTCCTAGCATAAAGGAACTACCTGGACAGAAGAGACCGTGAGCCAACAGCTGCAGTAGGGTCCAACAGCTCTGCCACCATCCATCCATCCCAAATCTTACATTCGTGCTCTAGAAAAGGAAGAACAAAAAGGTATTTGTTTAAAAGACTGTACTGAAGAACTATAAACAATGCATGATGTTAGTTTAAACAGAATAGCAAGGGTAAAGATAGTGTAATGGTGCCTTTCATTTCTGTTTCACCTCCAGGCCATGTAGATCTGCCCTATTATCAGCTTAAATATGACGTCCTCTTTCTGCAGGTCTGCAAAACCCAAACTGATTCTGCCCAAGACAGCAGAGTGTGTGTTAAGAGTCTCCAAAGAAATGGAAAACTCCCTCAAACATCTCTCTGTTCCTTTTCACAAGCAGCAGAGAAAGAGGAGACTAAAGCCTCTGCAAGCAAGCAAAAGCATGCAAACCTTCTGAGTGTATTGCCTTCCCCAGCCCTCAGCACCACATGCTTGGGGAGGCGCAGGACAGGGGAGCCCCTTCACAGCTAGGCAGTCAAGGCTGAGAGCTATTTGGATTAGACAAGGAATTTCAAGTGGAAACCATCTGAATGTGTGTATGGGCCTGTGTGAAGCTGAACTGTGTTTAAAGAAAACAAATGGCTTCTTATAGTACCTCTGCAAGGTCAGGTTCTAAAGGGAGCATAAGTAAGCCTCGTTTTTCCTGCCATTGCAAATTTAAATGGGATTGTGGGGAGTTTTTTCCTCTTCTGAAAGCAAAGAATCAGGAAAAAAACATGACAGCAACGGTACAAATAAATTGGCAAGATACGCTGTAAATAGCTTTGATACTAAATAAAACCAAAATAATCATATTGCAGCCATTTTAAGATTTCAGCTTCCTTCTTCACCTCTGCCACTAAGCAGGCTTCCTCAAAATGTGACAAGAATTCAGAGGGATGCTTGCCAAGTATTTTCTGACCCAAATCCTAGAGGTATCCTCCATCTGCAGCAACAGACAGCTCGCTGTGGTCTGTCATTACGTTCTGTTTGGTTTTCAACACTAGCTACCCTAGTTAATGAAAGAAGATGCAACCACCGAAGACAATGAACTAACATTAGTGGCATTTCTAGGAAGCTTTGAGGAAGACATCTCTAATCTTGAATAGGCTAGAATACAGAACAGTAATGACTTAGGCATGCACGTAAAAGTGTATTGCTTTAGCAAACTAGGTAAGCTCAGCTATTAGGAAAACAGGCTGTATAAAGCCTGGTGGACAGGATTTAAGGACAAGAGGTGAACAGCAGAGCTAACCATTCAGTTTCTGTCACAGTACCACACCTACCTACTTACTTGCCCTCTATCTGCAGGCAGTAAATCTAATAACTTGAAAGATCCAGGCAGTCAGAAATACTATTCCTATAGGCCTGAGACCCAGCTCCACATCCATAATGTTCTATGTAAATGTTTGCATGCAGCTCTTCACATCTAAGGTTTGTAAAAATGAATGGTATTTAGCCAAATGCCATTCCACTAAAGAGCAGCATATTTTTGTTCTTATAATCTTGCACGGAAATTGTAACAAACATATTTTAACAAGGGAAAAGTAAACATGTTTCCCCCTCAGCTAGGTGCTGCAGCATCTCTCTGTTGGTGATGACAGTGGCCTGAGATTTTCTCTACTCGTTCCTGACCAAGGTTCAGAAACCACCAAAGAAGAAAGTTCCCCTCAGAAAAGTAGACCCCACAGTTTGACATAGGCATTAGTCTGGGGTTGGATCTACTTATCCAGACAATATAGGCAGCACTGCCTTCAACAGCAAAGCTCTGACATTTTGTTCTTCATCATTCCTATTTTATGCAACAAACTACCATTTATCTACCACGTAAACATGCTGTACTTAAAATGCTTGTCTCTGATAAACCATTCTCCCCTTTGAGGATCCATTAGGCTCAACATGAATCAAGCCTAAAAAGCTACTTAAAGCTTTTGGAGTATTCTTTGGATTTCCAGCCTCATATTTCAATTACTGTGATGTTTGCATTAAGATGCTTGTCTGAGTTTTGCCCTGCAGGACTGGGAAAAAGAAAAATGTTCCTTTTGTGTGGAACACAAGTGGTGGGTATTTAGCTATTTCTTGTGTATTATAACAGTACCATCTGGCATTCATCTGCCGGGTACCTCAGGAGAATGTCTCCTTCCTACTTGCCTGTATGATGCCGGCCAAAATGATAGAGTACACCAAAGGTTAACTTCCTGTAATATGGTCTCATGGTTTATCTGGAGTAAGACAATAGTTCCTTTATATTCCTAACTTTGCATTTCACATGTTCTCCTGCCTGCCTGGAAAACAAGGTCATAAGAAATTCTTATGGGTCAGACACCTCCTAAAGCAAAGCCAGAGATAATGCTAGCAAACTTGGTAAAAACAGTCAATAAGGCCAGTTGGCAATGTACATACAGCAGGAAATATGAAATAGAAATTTGCCCAGTTAGATCTGTTCCATTCCACTGAAATGCTTTGTACAGTGGAAGTATAAACAAACCACTGCTCTTAGAAGTCATGGTTCACCTGCTGACTCAAAAACTCATGTCTGTAAAACAGCATGAGAGAGGCCAAAGGGACTATCATCTGCTTGGGTTTCTCTCATGGTCTCAGCCTAATTTATCTTGTCAGTTCCAAGATCTCCATTCATTTCTTGGAAGAGTAATAAAGGAAGTTTGGATTAGCCATGCCCTCCAATTATTTGATGATTTTTATGCAAACAAATAAGAACCTAGCATGGACCAGTTCAGACTGACTAGCTGCTGAGTAACATCTTAAAGCTATTTTCATCCTAGCCCCTTCCTCAAACGGCAGCTCCTTCACCCCTTTCAGGATATATACTTTAATACTCCTAACCTGCTTCTTGCAAACAGCCTTTTCAAGAGAAACAAGCCAGTCTTGAGCAATTAAGACCTATAGATCTCCCTTCACTTCCTTCAAAGCCATTGTGGAGGTGCAGCTGAAAACCATTAAATTCAATTGAGCCCAAATGGCCCATAAGTCATATGGAAACTTCCTCTGGGCTTTTAACAAAGAGCCTTGCTTTAAGTTCCAAATTACAAACAAATTCAGCCTGTTCAGCTTTCACATAAAACATAAAAATTAAAGAAAACATACAGAGGAAAAGTTGCATCAACTCACAAGGAACAGTATAAGAAAGTACAACCAGTTACTCTTGTTCTGAAGTTACATTCCTCAGTTAGAAATGTCATATTAAGTCATAGCAATATTTTTTTTAGTCTGGGCTGGAAGCATGCTTTATTCAGTGCATCACAAAGTAAACCCGCTGGTGTTCACCACTCCATCCTCTCCTCAGACTTTTTCCCACAACAGCTGAAAATAATACATATTTACATATATACACATAATACGATGTGTACGTACAATGTGTATGTATACATGCACAATTACATCACATATAGCTACCGAACTAATCTCAAGTTCACACATAATAAGTAGATAATAAATATTTCTATACTATATATACTTAACATTAAATATTGCGCTATTGTGGGTCAGGTTTTTATCAAGTTGACAAATTTCTTAATGTGGCTTTACCCTGCAACTCTCAATTTGTCAAAGATTAGGGATCAATATATGTACTGCGAGATGATAAGTCTACTAAACACTGAAAAGATCCAGGCAGATACTGAACTTGAAAATTATACAGTAAAATTGTTCCACAATACATCTTTATTCAGACCCCCCGTGGGACTGGCATGCTGTAAAAACCTTAAAAAAAGCCTCTATTTCAGGGTTAATTTCACCCTAAGGGCTCTGAGAATAACTGGAAGCCCAGATCTTTATGACTTTGTATCAATTAATGTTTTTTACATTCTTTTTAATAAGAACTTGATGAAAAATATCCTGCTCTACTTATTTTATTTGGCACCCAAGTAACAAGTCATTAGAAGCATTTGAATAGTTTTTAAAAGTGCTGTGGATAAAGATAATGGGTCCGAAAGGCAGTCCCGAGGCACGTGAAATTGAAACAAAAAGTAGCAGGCATCCTCTGTGGCTAATCAGGACCATGCCGAGCATTGCTCCAAGACATACAGGCTTGGCAGCTGAGTCCCACACAGATCCAACACTTTTGCCATAGTGAGGCAATAGATGCAAGGGGAGCAGGGTACCACAGTCTCCTGGAAGACTTTGCACCACCACCGCAGGTCTGTCAGGGAACTGGGACTTAAACCACAGTTACTGAGGCACGGATTTTGCCTCTTTCTCATGCCCCTGTGGCAAATGCAGCAAACCCTTTCAGTTGGCTTTGTACCAAGCCATTGGCAAGGGCACAGTTTAGTTTATTGCAATGAAACAAAAAGCTCTGTTTCTCCCATTCTTCTTTCTCCCCTTCCTCCCTCAGCCCTTTCTCCTAACTGTGCACTCTTGGTGTTCCATCTGTGCCAGCCCAGAGCCACTTCAAATCACCAAACAGGCAGAAGAGCAACCCAGCAAAAGCGAACACTTTAACAGAGCCTCATACAACAAGCAAGAAGGATGACAGTGCAAAGGAGATAGGACTGTGAAGCCAGGAGCAGAATGAAGAGAAGGTGGCTTTGATTCTGGCAACAGGGAGCAATCTGATAGACCCACACTGTAAGACATGAAGTTTGTTAAATTAGCAAAATGAAAGGACAGCTGAAATTTGTTAGCCTGCATCTAAGAAAAGAAAAAAAGAAAAAGGATGAGGTCAGCATAGTGTATTAAGAGGTTGACTATGACCCCACTCCTTTCTCAACATCTCCAGAAATTTGTTGGTATTTAGACCACAGTCCTGAGACATTATAACAGAAACTACAGAACTTCTAAGACTGTGATTGAAGTCTTGGAATATTAAACAGACAACAAATTTCACATCAACAAATGAAGTAACACCTATTGGGAAAGTCTGGGGGGTGACCAACCAAAAAACTAGAAAGGAAAAAACAGATGCTGAAATACCTGTTTGGAAAAAGTATGTTCTCTGGTTTGTTTGTTTGCTTAATTGTCCTGAATTGTAGCCACCACAGGAACATCCTAACTTTGAAGAAGCATAGAAAGGAAGTCTTGAAATTCAAGTAAGAAGGAGAAGGAGAGGGGAATCACTCTCTCTCTGCTGATTCTCTATTGCCAAGCAATGTCAAATTGAGACTGAGTGAGTCTCAATTTCAAGCATGCTGAAATCACCCCTTCTAGTGGATGAAAGCTATCTGCAGACAAATTCATCTCCATAGCTATAATATGGTTCCCCTAAGCTTTACAACCCTGAAAAAGGCAAGAATTTAAGTAATAATAAAGTCCCCCTAAAAATACAAGCCACTATTTTAGCTCTGCAGAAGGAAATCCAGTATAATTCGGTTGATGTAATTAAAGGGGTGAACATACCAACAGCACCAAATGCAGTGACACCTATAGAGCCAGCATGTCTCTGGCTCTGACCCAATTTGTCTTGGGCCAACCCAAATACAGAAGAACACTGGTACTGGTCACTGTCAGGATGCTTTTGTTTACAAGCTAACTCAGAGAGCTTTTCAAAACACGATTGTTCTTTTTTTCCTGAGCAAAATCTGTGAATTCTAACTTGAAAGGGGATTTCTTACTGGTTGTGATTCATGGGGATGTATGGACACTTCCCAGGGAGTTTGGAAAGCCTGGACTTTTTTTCGCACAACTCCCAGGAAATGCAGTTAAAAGTCTCCCACAGGTTGTTACTTCAGCATGTTGGGACGAGCAGTGCGGAACAATCACACAGCAGCCTCCATCACAGCGTTTGCAAGGGGCAGGACTCCTACAGATGCTACATAATGCTGCGCCCAAAGCCAGCGACTTGTGTGGAAACCATTCTATTTCCAGGACTTGTGTGGAAACCATTTCCCAGTGTAGACGTGATCAGCATTAACTTGGACAACAGCGCAGGTAATTTCTATTTCTGTATGTTGCTAATTTATGGAGAAATGGCGTAGGACTGGAGGCCAGTGGAACAAAATGGAAGGGGGATGTGTGTGGAAGAGATGCTCCCTTAAGGAAATGAACATTAGAAAAATTCTTAAGCCAAAAGCACACTGAGGACACCACTATATTTAACCTAAGAATGATCTTGCATTAATCCTGATTTAGCCACTGAGATTTTCAGCTCTGACTGGTTACTGCAACTAATGCACTGGAAAGCCCTGGGTGAAGCTTTTTCCGTTGCCTCCCTCACACAGGATTCACTTCCAAGAGCTCTTTAAATGTCAGTCCTTGAGCAATGTGTTTCACACAGCAGAGCCAGTTGCCTTGCACAATTTGAAGGGAGACCTTCCACGTTTTGCTTTCCAGCTGTTTTTACTCTTCTATTCACCCTGAACGTTGCCTTCAGTGATAAAGCTAAGAAACCCCACCCTTGCTTGTTATCTTGGCAATATTTGATTCTGACAGCGCATTCAGTATACTTCATGAAATATGCAAACCTACGTGACTAATGAGGTATTTGCACATAAGGGCCATATACAGAAAATTGCAGGGCAATAAAAGTAAAGAAAAACCATGAACTGATCAGCCAGCTGTTGAAATGATGCAACGTGTGTCTTATTAAATGTGTTGTGTTATATCCAGATGATCACTAGAACTCAGCCCTGGCTCCCTCAGTAAAGCTTCACTTTCAAAAACCTATAGGTCTTCTTTTCTATTATTACATGTTAGCTCCCTATTTTTCAAATACTGATGAAAACATCCACCTTTCTACTGCCTCCCTGCTTTCCACTCATCATATAAGGGCAGTACTATTTTGGTTTTATGTGTATGATTGCATCTGCTCTAGTGCTAAGCATCCTATCAGCGTATGACCAAATAGCAAAGCTGACATTTTTTGCCATGATTATCCACAATATGTGTTTCCTACCCCTGATTTACAAGAGCTTTATTCATGAGAAATGATTAATAGCTCACTAGCTCTGCCAAAAAGCACATAAATCTAGACATCCTCTATGCTCCTGACATGCTGCTCATCTAGTAGTTATGTTCAGATCTCTCTCTCCCTCTCTCCCGCTTATCTATGTCTGATCCCCAATGGGCACATGCTTGTGCTGATTAGACAATACAGTTGCTGACTGGGACAATCTTAGGCTTATATTACTGATGGCACCCAATTAGAGGTTGCAGAAAGCAGTGTCCTTCCTGGCTTGCACTAGACAAGCATGATTAAGTGTTAAATGCCTTCTAAATTAACAGGCAGCATTACCCATGTGTCTGTTACAAGTTATCAGGGAAAGAAACCAGCTTCATTGCCAAGTTTTTGCTGTTCACAGTCTCCCAGGCTGTAGACTAATAGAGCTGAGAAGAGGGCAAGCTGCATAGAAGCATACACCTGACTCAGCTGATGCTTAACTTATTCAACAAGGTTTCATACACTTAGCATTAAGCATGCCTTTAAGTGCCCCAGTCAGATGTGACAGATCGAAACAAGCACTATCTGAAACAGGGCCCACAATATTCTCCATCCCCTCACCACACCACCCCCCTAAGAAAAGCTATTTCATACTTCTTGAGCATCCTTCTTCTGAAGATCCTAGAGTGTTTTTGCAATTATTAAAGAACAGATCATACCATGCCTACCCATTTTTGCCATAATTTCAATGGGGTTGCTAGCACAGCAAGACACACAAAAACAAGTAGCTTGTAGTGCCTAGTACATAGAATCACAGAATCATAGATTAGTTAGGGTTGGAAAGGACCTTAAGATCACCTAAATCCAGCCCCCCTGCCATGGGCACGGATACCTCACACTAAACCATGTCGCTCAAGGCTCTGTCCAACCTGGCCTTGAACACGGCCAGCAATGGAGCATTCACAACTTCCCTGGACAACCCATTCCAGTGCCTCACCACCCTTACAGTAAAGAATTTCTT
>JAOEHY010028406.1:0-15098 GCA_025447955.1 Psilopsiagon aurifrons
TCATATCCAATCTAAACTTCCCCTGTTTAAGTTTGAACCCGTTACTCCTTGTCCTCTCACTACAGTCCCTAATGAAGTGTCCCTCCCCAGCATCCTTATATGCCCCCTTCAGATATTGGAAGGCTGCTATGAGGTGTCTACATAGCCTTCTCTTCTCCAGGCTGAACAGCCTCAGCTTTCTCATCCTATCTTTAGTCCCCTGATCATCCTTGTGGGCCCTCCTTTGGACTTGTTCCATCAGTTCCATGTCCTTTTTATGTTGAGGACACCAGAACTGTACACAGTACTCCAAGTGATGTCTCACAAGAGCAGAGTAGAGGGGTAGGATCGCCTCCCTTGACCTGCTGGTCACACTCCTTTTGATGCAGCCCAGGATATGGTTGGCTTTCTGGGCTGCAAGCGTCAGTAAACTGCCTTTGTTTTTAAGGGAGCCTTTACATACTTGATTTTTAATTAGCTAGTGTGTTGTGAACTGTGGGGTAGGGTTTTTTAATAGATAAATACTACATTAACTTTTATAGGTGAGAAATTTAAGTTGGCAGTTATCCAATAATTTATTTGCAAAACTAAGAAGAGGCTAAATATGGCTCCAAATTGCTGTACGTGTTCCACATGGTTTTACATGTTACAAAACAGCGATCTGTGCAAATATTGGCTCTGTCTTCTTTTCTGAAAATAGAGATTGTTTGAATTATATGTAGATTCATCCTTGCCCATTCAGACTACAAAGTCAGTATGGCTCCTGAGGAGGAGAATCTTTTGTTCATACTAGAAGATGTGACATTCTTAGTAATACGAAGCAAGAATGACCTAAGGCCTGCAGCTGGTCCACTCTGAATAAGGTGGCATCAAGTGTAATTATAACTACTTCCTTTCATAGTTTCCTTCCTTTCATGTCAGGAGTGGGCTTTAGAAGTACTCTTAGCTAGTAGAGGATTAGCTGTTTCTGCAGGAAAATTCTCGAAACTGTGGATACAAGTTTGGTAAGTTACAAATTAGAATGGGTGTTATATTTCTGTATTTCTAGAAAGGGATTATAGTGCACTGGTTACCCTTTGTTACTGCAGTGTGTGGCACAGAAGAATGATGTATTTTTCATTCCTGGAATCTGTGTGGTTGTATAACATTTATTGCATTCAGCTGCTGTATGTCCTGAGTAGAGAAGTTACTTAAGGGTAGGTCTGTCTGTTGATTTTTCTTTGTATAAAAATGTAAAGAGCAGTTTTAATAGGTGATCTGTATTTTTCATTTCAGACTACGGAATACACAGAGCTGGATGACAGCAACTTTGACTGGACCTGTCCAAACACCCAGATTCTTTTCCCAAATGACCCTATGTTTGCTCAAAGTATTCGTGAACCTTTGAAAAATGTGGTGGATAAGAGCTGTCCTAGGGGTATTTCCAGAGCGTAAGATGAATATTTTCTGTCTTTTGGTAGTGTAGGAGTGAGTGGAACAGGGTGTGTTAAGCGCGGACAGAGAAATTTGAGCTATATTGGAGCTTGCTTTGCTCAAGTTTTTAGTCCTTTTAGAATGCATAGCCTAGCTGTCATCGTCAACAAGACTTAGTTAATTTTGAGCAGGAATTAGCAAGTCTTTCAAGTAAAAGGAGCTTAATGAGCCATATACTGCAAGTGGTAATTGTAGACCAAGTATTACAGGAAATATGTATCTCTGATTTGTAAAATTAATCTCTGTAGGCTCTTGAACAGTTCTGCAAATCATCTGTGTAGTAAGCAAATCGTATTACCATGCATAATTTCATCTGTTTCAAAGCATTTAAGACAGTCTGTTATAGCTGAGGAAGTTTATCTATATAACCAGCAATTTGATATTTATACTTCTTAAGCAAAACTGACTAGCAGCTCTGTAAGAAAAACTGGGTTTAGTCAGTCTTAGTAATGCAGGCTATTTAGAAATGTGGTAGTTTTATCAAAACTGCATGTGCTTTTTTGCACTACAAAATTATTGATAGAATGAATAACTTTTAAAAAAGATAGTTTGACTGAGAAGTTGCATTCTAGTGAAGCTTGTACTCAGTGTTATTCCAAGGAATTCTAATCTTACGGTAGGAATAATGTGAAAGTTAGGTTTCAAGGATAATCTGCTTTTTAAAGATTTGACCTCTAATATCTTTTGGCAGGGAAGAAAGCTTGGGAAGTGGACCAAAACCACCATTGAGAGCCCGAGATTTCATGGCCAGTAATCCTGAACACTTGGAGATACTGAAGAAGATGGGAGTCAGTTTGATTCATCTTAAAGATGGAAGAGTACAATTAGTACAGCATGCAGTGCAGGTATGGCCTGACAGTACTTTTTTTGAACACTTTCAGTAAAATCCTACTAGCAATGATTTCTGATACTTAGAGGTTCAGCAGGGACATCCAGGCTGTGGAAGAAGGCACATGAGCTGCAACTATATTTGGCAGGCTGATGTTAATATTTTGCCACAGCAACACTTTTAACTAATCTTCCATTACATTAGATGGGGGTTGTTCATGTCAAAGTGATGTACCTAACAGCATCTTACCTGAAAGCAGTAGCTTTCAGCATGGGATGCTTCCATTTATTTAGGAAGTCTGTACGTTTGTAAGGTTTTAGTCTTCTGGGTGGTGGACACAGTAAAAAGGTTAACTTCTGAATTTGCAATGATGAGCAAGTGCCAGTGAGCATCCACTCTGTATTTTAAAATCTTCTTAGCACTTGTCCAGGCAAATGTAATTCCAGTTCGCCCTCAAAGTTTCTTGAATATTTAAGAAGAAACTTTTTTGGTTTGTGGTTTGGTTTTTTTTTTTGATTATTCAGGCAGCAAGTTCACTTGATGCTGAAGATGGCTTACGGTTCATGCAGGAAATGATTGAACTCTCCAGTCAGCAACAGAAAGAGCAACAGCTACCTCCTCGTGCTGTTCAAATTGTTTCTCATCCATTCTTTGGTCGGGTGGTCTTGACTGCTGGACCAGCACAATTTGGGATGGACTTATCCAAACACAAAGCAGGGGTATGTAAAATGTGTATGTGATCTGTTTCTAGCTTTCTGTTACTTTCCTTATTGCATAAGGCTAAATATTACAGTACTATTTCAGGATGGCCAGCTGGAGGGTGACCAATTAGTTAGTAGTTAAAATGACAGGGCACAGGAATGGCAGAATGACAGCAGTGACAGTCTTAGATGAGTGGCTTATCAGTCTGTGGCTGGTGCTCTGTTCCTGAGTCATTGGTCATGATATAGGATTTAATACGCATACATAGTATGAATTCTTTGAAACAAATTTATGTAATCTGCACTGCATATTTTAAGATATGTTAATTTAAGGGGAGGTTTTCCTACCATGTCAACCATGAATTTGCAGAAGCCTTTTTAGAGTAGGCTGGTTTTGTGCAAGCTTTTATAAAAGGCTGTATCTAGATGGAAGAAGAAAATATCACAGAGACAATGGTCCGTACTGGAAACTGTAGGAGAATCTGGTGACTTTGGTTGGGCAAGATGCAGCCCCAAAGAGGAGCTCCAGTCTGACAGTTCACAGAAGAAAATTTTCCAAAGACACCAGTTCACAGGTGTAGACAAAATACACTGAGTATGAGAGTTAGGTTTTCACTTGGTCGTTCTTTGCTTCTTAGAACTCTAGCTTCATGGTAAAGATTGCCCGCACTGACAGAACCAACATGAAATGCTTAACTGAAGAAAAGAAAATGTTTAGGGATCTTTTGCAAGCCTGAACCTAGTGTTCTTACCCTCTTTTTGCTTTTGTTTCTCCAAACAGACAAGAGGATTTGTTGCAACCATTAAGCCATATAATGGGTGCTCAGAGATCACTAATCCTGAGGCAGTGAAAGAGAAAATTGCTCTGATGCAAAGAGGCCACTGTATGTTTGCTGAAAAGGCCCGAAATGTTCAAAAAGCTGGAGCAATAGGAGGCATTGTTATTGGTAAATAAAACTTTGAGTTCTTAATTTGTGTAGATATAATCTGTATTTTACAGATTTGAAGTTACTGGGAAGCTGACAAGAAGCTGTTAAACTCTTTGAGATGCCATACTCCAGCACAGAAATCGTGCTTTCAGAAGATGAAGAAATGTTTTTGGCTTTGTCTGGTTTTGCACAAAAAGCTTAATGAAACAAATTGGGATGGGTAATTGTCATTGCTTTTGCAGATTCAAAGTTATTACTTTAAGGATCACTGTGTGTTGACATAGTGCTGTCTACTAACTGCTGTCTTCAGCAGACTTGATACATACATGAAAGATGTTAAGGAAAACAAGTACACAAGCTGGCTTTTTGCATTTTACAACCAATGTACTATTTTATGCTTGAGATCCTCTTAACTGACTGGACAGTAGAAAGCAGCTCAAAAAGTGCTGAAGTTCAAAGTGGTAGTCTGTTTATCTAACAGGAGGTTTGCTTGCTTTTCCTTTTGTGTGCATCTGGCTAGATGACAATGAGGGAAGCAGTAGTGATACAGCTCCTCTCTTTCAAATGGCTGGTGATGGAAAGAATACAGATGATATCACAATTCCCATGCTTTTCCTCTTCAACAAGGAAGGAAACATTATACTGGATGCTATCCGAGAGTATGAGGCTGTGGAGGTGCTCCTTTCTGATAAAGCAAAAGACAGAGGTAAGATCAGAGGTTATTTATACAAATTTAGCTTCCATCTCTATCATGGCACAATGTGAAATGTACAGTAGTGATTTCTGCTGCCACTAAAAGGTACAGACATGTTATTTGATAGCTGTAGTTTTCTGATGACACTGGTATCAGTTTTTTCTTAAGAAAGCTGTTACCTGAGATGTGTCATTATTGGCTAGCCCATCAAGTTAATGTTAACATCCAGAAACGCTGTTCATAAGTTAAATGTCAGCTTGACTAATGAGCAAATACAGCCTTTTTGATTTCTTTTGATCCCTTTTTGCCACAATCTGCTTTGAAGTAGTATCAGGAATAGCATAAGTAGTTTTAGTGTCCTACACTAGGCATTTACTCTCTCTTATCAAGTTTCCCAGTGACATTCTTGGTACTCACAAGGAAAGAGGCAACTGTGACATCTATTTTGCTGAACTAAGGAGAAGTGGTTATCATGAGAAATAAGGCTGCTTACCTCAGATGTTTCGCAGTTTTTCTTGTATAATACAAGAAAATGACAAGCTAATATATTCCTAATAAAATGTTTGTATGTGGCAGAAAATTTTAGGATTTCCTTCTGTGAGCCTTCCTTGTAGTGCTGCTTTGTCCAAGCAGAATGTGTAAGAACAAGTATTTCTAGTAAACCAATGGGAATGTTTATTTTCTGCACGTTTGCAGAGGTGATACACTGAAAGCTAATGATGTTTCTTCATAGCTGCTTACAAATTCCTCCTGTTGATAACTATGGTTAAGCTGCTCTAACAAAATACTACATACGAAAGATAGTTCTGCATTTGAGAATTTGTAATTCATATCTGCTTCTTCCTCTCCCTCCTCGTGCTTCCATTTGGTATCCCAGCAACAATCTTTAAAGGTAAAATGATTCCAAACTACATTATTGATAGCAGTAAGTATCCCATGTTAAAAGTGGTTTATGCTGTTAAACTCCCTAGAAGTCTTGAAATATTAGTGTCCTATACACTAGGTATAAGCTTCAAACTCCAGAGAAATCTGCATGGTTAAATTGGATGGCTGTTGTAAAGCTAAATAGGTACTTGAGATACATATGTTACTTCATTTTAGAGGGAATGTGATGAGGGAGGATTTGGCTTTGGGGCTCTCTAGTTCACAGTTCAGTAAACTCATGAAACACTGTCTAACTCCTGCTTGCTTAGATGTGAGAGAACCTGTTGGATCTGGGAGTGGTTTGAAATTGGTATTCAGTGCAAGTTCAGTGCATGCAGTGAGTATTTGCTTAAGACTGAATGATGGTAACTAGCACTTACCCAGAAGTCACTATTAAAGTCTGAGGAACCAAAACTGGTCTCACTATATTGTTTGCCCTCATTTAAAATGTTTTTAGATGTCTTCCCTCCCCTCCCTCTGTAAAATATATTCCTTAATAATGTTAAATTTTCGTATCAGTGGTAAGTTTGCACTTCCTTGAGGAAATAAGGCCAAGGGAAATGACCTTGCTTTTAAAATACATAATAAAATCTGCCTTCCTATCTTTTTTTTTGCCACCAACATTTCTTTTTTTCTCTCCTCCTCTCCTCTCAAAGACTTGGAAATGGAGAATATGGACCAGAAATTATCTGAAAATGATTCACATAAACAGAATTCAGAAGAAGCTACTTCAGCATTTCAGGATGTTGGTGAAGTCAGTGAGGAGCCTGAAGAAGAAGAAAGATCTGATGTTATTGACCCGGATTCTTTAGCTCCTGCTAATGCAGACAGTGACAGCATTTCCATTTCAAATCAGGATTCCTATGTCCCTGAACCTGATGAGGCTAGTGCTCCAGAGCCAACATGTACACAAGGAGATAACCAGCCTCAGGAACAGAAGACTGAAACAGAGTCAAATTCCAAAGTTAACTGGGACAATAAAGTCCAACCTATGGAATCCATATTAGCAGACTGGAATGAAGATATAGAAGCGTTTGAAATGATGGAAAAGGATGAGCTATGATTTGTAATAATAACTTATTTGTTAGTAAACAAATGGAGAACTCTTGGGGTAGAAGTGAGGCCCTGATATCTGAGAACTAGAAAACATATTCAGTATTGTGACAAGCAACCAGGTTTCACCTGGAAAATACCATAGAAATCCAGCACACGCTCTTTGTTTTAATTTTTCCTGTTTAAAAATGGGAATGTGCAATTGAAGCATTTGTCTGGCTCCACTGCATGGTGCTGTAACCCAGGAAGCACATTCAGAGAATTAGCCTGACTTCTGCATTCCAGGCTCCAAGAGGTCACGCTCCCTTGGTCTCTGGAAAGCAGAAGTTGAACACAGTGGGGTTAACATAGCACATAACGGTTATTGGTGAGAGCATGTGAAACCAGTAGGTCAGCCACTGTTCTAGTTGGAGCGAAGGTGCAGTTTCACTGATCTCCCCTGAGTTGAATGCCTTCATTGATAGCAACAAGTCAGATTGTTTCAAATTGTATCTTTAGGACACAGCTAGAAGCAGTTTAATTTTTGTACTGACATGTACTGGGACATGGTAGTGTTGCTCATCACCCGTTCCATTACCTTGAACAACTATCACAACATCTCAGTTTTCCCTTATGCTCTGCTTTCAACTAGAGAAACTATAACCCAAAGGTAGGGTAGGGTATACTTTGTAAGCAGGTTTCATCAGGGAAACTAAGACAGCCTTGGTGTGTGTACCAGATAAAGGTGTTCCCAGTGCGTTGTTAAAGCTTGAGGTTAAGGTACAGTGGACAAGGCAGATGATGAGTTACAGGTATTTCCTTTGGCATCCCAGGTTGAAAAACTCAATCTACCCTGAGATACGGAATTTAAACTGGCAATATCCTCTGAAAGGACACTAAACAGAACTAGATCAACTGTAACATAATCTTCCTTTTTCTACAAGTTTGACTTCTTACAGCTTGACTTTGTTGTCACTCTTTTTATATGCAACTTCTATACTTGTGATACTTAAGGCAATGAGGCCAGTATCAGTAGTGAAAGGCAACAATTTTGGCTGTTGGGTCCATAGTTCAAAGTATAGTGGTGTGAACTGCAAGGATGACTGGTGTATTACTCTGGGCTTTAGGGGTTTATTACAGGTAAGTGTGAGTCCTAGTTTGCTATCCCTATTATGAAAAACATTATTTAATTGAAAAGGGGGATGTTTAAACAACTGAGAGATGTTTTGACTATGTCCAAAGAAACTGCCAAAACCTAGTTATCTTGATTTATCTAAACTGCTTTTAGTGACTTGTTTCAAATAATTGTTTTATATTAAAGAATGAATAAGCACTGCCTATATGCTGCACCAGGCTAAAAACAAAGGTTTATATTCATTGTTACATGGAATAAAAAAAAAATCACCATTCTGAATTGCACCTTTCATTTAGCTGGTGAAATTACACGTGCTGAATATGCAACTGTTAATTAGTACAGCCATACTGTATGTATTTATGTATACTCCTGTACAGTGTGAATGGAGAGATCCCAGGCAAATGTTGTATGCATGTATACTTAATGTCAGTTGCTTTCAAGAGTATCAAAATGCACAGGCACCTTTGAGAGCATGACAGTCAGTCAGAATATTATCCATAAACTGAATGATAACATTAAATCACTAGAGCAGGAGGTAATTTTGAGGAGGAAATGAAGCAGTAGCAGAATAGTGAATAAGTGCCCTTTTAAATAAATTAGCTTTTAAATGTAGTTATAATTCCTTTGCACAAATAACTATATGGAGGTTTGGACTGAATGAGTAGGGCTTGAAGCAGCTGCGGTTTTTCAGTTGAGAATTCTTTTGTATAAGTTTTTTTTGTTACGTGAGTTTCTTCATGTCAGGCACTTGATCATGGGAGCCTTTTTAAGTGTCCTTTGTTACTTCGAGCCCCAGTGGTGCTGTGCTCCCCAGTAGCACCCAGGCTCAAAGTGACATGGCCAAGTGCAGTCAGTTGCAGGCTCAAAACCATCAGATTAAATGTTTTCACTGATAATTCCTTTGATCTGTCAGTGTACAGTGCCACAAAAGGGGCATTTTTGTTCCCATGCTCTTCAACATAGACTACATCTTCATACTTGTTAGCTCTTTTGGTGGAAATAGAGTTATTTTTATAGCTATAGAGGCCCTGTGGTCATTCTGTTAAGACTGTCAATATAGCAACTTAAAGGTTTTCTTTTTTTTACTTGCAGAAAATTTAGGTGTAGATGTAAAATTTTATTATAAGATTAACTTTCCTTGCCATCACCAGCTCATTTTGATTTAACTGCTTTTTCTACATCTATTGCTAAAGCAGTAGACAGTATCTGTCCTTTTAAGGGATGTTGAACAATCCCAGAGCTCTGGATTTGAAGAAGCATTTTGGTGGTGGCCTACCTCAGATAACTGTTGCCTCCTTCCTTTTGGGTTGGTTTTTTTTTTTTTTACTGTTTCAGTTTTCCTACTTTACTTTTGAAACCATCATGAGAGCCATAGCTTTGTTTACAGAACTGAATTGGGAATGGTTGACCACTGGGGAAAGAGGAGTAAATTGGGGAGGGGTGGGGGTAGTTTTATTCAGGTTATTTTCAGTTCATAGTTCGTGATGAACTATGAAATGGGTTTTAGTTCAGCCTTTTTATATCATTCTGGAAATAATTTTCTGTCACTGTCATCTTAAAAAGTGAAAAGAATGTATTCATCAAAAAAATAAAAACCTTTTAGAGAGGGGAGTAAGTGTTCTTCCCAAATATTTAGAACTCTCCTCCCTCCATGTGGAATATTTGGTTGTACATTGTTAATCAGTAATTGCCTCTTTGGATAGTTTTGTACATTTATTTGTATGGTATTGAACACTGAAGAATTCAGGAATCACAGCTGGAACTAGCACTTACTCCATGACATGTAACTCGGATCAGCCAATTAATTTCATCTTAGTGGAATCTTCATAATTGTTTACATGTATTGTTTCTTAATGAAGTTTCAAAATGAGCCCAGCTTTGGTTCTCTTCCTCCTGCCAGTGTGGCTGAAGGTGCAGTCATAGGCATGGCTTAAGTGTATGTTGAGAGGTTAAGAACAGGACATCTTATGCAAAAGGCATCAGTCAGAACATAGAAAAAAACATTCTGTGAATGAATGAATTTTATAAGATTTTTTTTTTTTTTTTAGCCAGCCCAATTTACAGCCCTATATTTTCTTATGCAAGATGTCTAATAACGGGTGCTGTAACACTATTGTTGGGTTTCACTCTCTGGTGATAAGTGTATACAATATTTCTAAGGACAACTATGTACTGTGATGTAAAAGTCTGGGCTAAAATGTATATAATCTGTGTACATAATTGTGTACTTGATTATAATTGCTGATTGTAAAGATTTAATAAAATGTAAATATTCTGGTCAGGCTCTGCTAAACTGATGCTAATTTCTGAGTTGCCCAAGCAGCGGTGTTTGCCTTCATTGTTAATAAGACCTTTGGTAGTCACACTGGTACTCCACCTGTGTCTGTATTAGCAACCTTAATGAGGTCCTCTGGAGCAGGCACTACAGGCAATCAGAGCCTGGTTTAACCTGTTGCCCTCCTCACTGCTGGGTCCTTGTGGATGGTGGAGAAGGGCTTGGGAGGTTGAAGCAGGCCCATGAAGAGCAGCAACATTGTCTCTCTCTTGTCTCTGCTGGACTAACTGGAGAGATTTTTGAGCGAACCCTCAGCATTACTTTATACACACAAATATATATATAAAAAGATAAAAACTCTTAGAGGAATCAGTGTTTTCTCTTAGCAGTACCCTTCCACAGTCCTTGAAGGATCTGGCTTTATCCTTCCATGTGCTTCTCCATGACCTTGCTGGCCCTGATGCCCAGATGCTGTTTGAATAAAGCCAGAAGTCACCATCCCATTGCAGATGGCCTCTGAAAAGTCAAAAATATTTTGCAAAATCAATAGCTGGGGTGTACCCCCATCCCTGCTCCTCTTTATATTTCTTTTAGAACAAAGAATCAGGAATACTTAGTTCTTTATTTTCCTGTCTGGACACATTCCAAACATTCCCACGCCTCAGGGACATTTCAGAGACTTACCCTTCACATGTGCGTGATGGGTAAGTAAAGCATTGGTATGTCACACCTCTTATAAAAACTATCTTGGTAATTACCAATGGTTGTATACCAATGGTCTGTGAGTCAATTTTCACATTTCCACTTTCTAGTTTGGTCACACGAAGCTGGATCTTCAGCAGTTGTGACAAAAAATCAGTCTCAGCAGATGCTCATCCCATCATTCACGTCAGCGCAAAGCTGCTGGTGGCAGGGATCACCATTTTCTTCTGAAGTGCTACATTAAAAGGTAACATTGATACACGTTTCTGGCTGGAATGGTCTCTATAAACAGCTATTTGCCTGGGAAGGTTCACCCAAGCTATTAAGCCCCAGCGCAGGTGAGTTCGTCTTTATTAATCCTTTAGTCGAGGGAGCAGCAGGTTGGCCTGGCACCAGGGTTGGTCCTTTGGCAGAGGCATTTAAGCCAAAACTGTGCAAAACAACATGTGCAATACTTGGTGGTACCTGCATGGCCCTAGTGGAGCACTAGGCTGAGGCACCCCACTGGCTGTGACACCAGGACAGACCTGATGGCAGCAGTGCAGGGCAGAGAATGGGAGCAAATACAGGAACCCAGTTTCATACTTAATAAAAACTACCACAAACCCTACCCGAGTGTTTCTTTGCCTTTGTACCCTTTGCTGGGTGCTGCCATCGCCCTCACAGTGCCATAGGCTGCGATCACTGTGATGGGAAGGAGTCCCTGAGTTTGGGGCATAAGCCCCTGCCAAGGGGGTGCTCAGAGGGTTGCACAGGAACAGGCGGTGCCGGTTAAGTGGCAACATCTGTGAGAAGGAATGAATGAGCAATTCAGAGCTGGCCGTACTGAATTTGATGCATTTGAGAATCTCTCTACATACCTCTTCTTGTGGGCAGGAGGTTGGTAATAGAGTAAATGTGATCATTAAAGATGTGCGTGATCCTCCCTTCACAGCAAAAGCTGCTTTCCCATCCCTCTTCTGGCTCAATGCTCTGCACACTGTGGTTTAAGATCCTTAGCAAAGGCAGCTTAGAAACGTATAAGGAAAAAAAATAAAAGGCACAAGATGTGCAGGAAAGGCCAAAAAGGCATTTCCAATGTGGGCTGGCTCTCATGGCTCTTTTATGTAACTGAGCATGTGGTTCTCCACATTTATCTTCAGGCTTGACATGGGTTATCTGCCAGGCAGAGAGCATCTCTGTTAAATGATGTCAATCTCCACCACACTGGCATTACAGCATCATAAAAAATTACATAGCTGCTATTTTGGACAGCAGCTCTCTCTGCCTCAGTGAATAAATGCATCTTCATATGACTCACTCTTGGGGCATTATTAATAGACACTGAAGCAGAATGCCAGAACCCCAAGAATTTTGCTCAGTTCCCACATGTAGCTTTCTTGTTTCTCTCAGCAATTGCACTTGAGAACTTTTTGTCTCAAGATTTAATTTTTATATTGATTTTTTTATGCGTATGTGTGTGTATACAGGGAGAACAAATTTTCTATTCAACTCGCACCTTGAAGGCATGGTTGGGGGAGGGAGAAAGTCTGCAGTGATGGAGGATGCTCACTGCTCCAGTTCTAGGCATGCTGGGTACCACACTCCAGCCCTGTACTGCATGCTGGGCAAACACCCATCCAGGTCAGTGCCTCCTGCTACCAGGTCCATTCAGGTGAGGCTGCCATTATTAACAAAGGTTGAAATAGAAGCTCAGGTTTTGTGATTTGAACAGAAACCATGGGGGATGGCAGAAGGGAGGAAGCAAGCCATTCTGAGAGGGAAGAAATCACACACTTCTTTTGCTGTGTGACAGCTGGAGGAAAGACCAGCAACAAGCAACAACTGCCTGATTAAGATACAGCTCAAGCCTGCAGCTCACCCCACCCCGGGGCTGCCTTCAAGCAGCTTTTCAGTAATTCGCGTGAAAGTCATTAGTAGGGTCCTCCACACCGTCCTAGCCCCAGTGCCACATAAAACTGCTGCATTCAGGTAGTGTCAGCTTCCATAACGCAGGCAAACCTTATGAAAAAGGATGCTTTTCTCATAAAATGTTGTTTTCTTGGTTTTTGTGAATGATGGGATGAAGGTGATCATGGCTTCAAGATTTCACCTGTGCAGCCAGGATCTGGAAAGCACTGCTGCTTCTGCTGTGCAGAAAGGGATGGAGAAGTGCTTGTCAGCCTGGGTGAAGGTTTGGATGGTTTGTGAGGCTGAAGTTCAGTATCAGAGGAAGGTTCATGGGAATCAGGAAACAGCAGCAGTAGTCACATAATTAACTGGCTGCTTTGATAAAACTTTTCAAGGGTATTTGGCCAAGAGCTGCAGACTGGTTTCTCAGTTACATCAATTTACCCATCCGTCCTCTCCATCTGACTATATGGTTTCCAGGCTGCTCTGCAGTCTTGATACTCTAATATCAGTGTGCGGGAACATCTATTTGGCACCAGACAAATAAACCACCTGCAGGCACAAGTCTTTGATGGGAAGTTGAAGTGGATCCCCCTTCCATCAGCACAGGTGTATTTTTAAAAGGTAAGTCCAAACAGAGATTAGGAGGAATAATTAAAGAAACATCTTAAAAAACACCATGTGGATGGCAGGAAGATGTGCCACGGCCAAGGGTTTGCTGGCTCGATATAAATAGGAACATTCCTTCACACACCCCTAACCCAATTCTTTCCGCATTTCTTGCAGAAGGGTAGAGCAAATTGAAGTCTTTCATTCTCACCCCAATCCCACCAGCCTGGTGGCAGACCAGGAGCACATCAACTCCAAAGACAGCTACAGACACCCTCCAACCCTTCTGCCCATCCTCATGCCTCCACAACCAGCAGCAAGACAGACTACCCAGGCACTCACAAATACTGTCATCTAAAGGTCCAACAGTGAGGTTATAATTTATGCAGAAGACTAAAGCACTTGCTGCTGGTCACATTAAGTGCACAGGTTAAGAGGGGAATTGTTTCTCCTCTCTCACAAAGCTTCCACTATAGCCCATGCCTTTGATGCCATCATCATCGGCAAGAAAACAAATACACTAAAACTAACGAGAACCTGAAAGAAACTCCAAAAAAAGGAGGCTGGTGTTTTGAAAGATATACCTGTAACACAGGGCTTGTAGAGGGAAATGTATATACCGCATGTCCAGCAGGTAGAAAATGAACCATGTTTCAAAAGGACAGACCCAATTCCATCACTCTTGTACTGCTTGTGAAAGCTTTGTAAAGCACTTTTGAGAGCAGGATTTGCGGGCTCAAGCCCCAAAGCTCTTTATTAATTAAAGTGTTTAAAAAATTGAAAAGCATGGTCTCCTGACTCCCCTTAGCACACCTACCTGCTTGAGAGCTGCCATAAATTATAGAAAAAGTCATATGCAAGAGGATAGAGATACCCCCTTGAAGAATTCATAAAAGATCAAAGGGCACTGTAGCACTGAGAGATGCCAACAGCCCTAAGAACAACGGTGTGACGGGAGTCAGGGAGATCTCATCTCCATAGATTCTTGGGACTTGCTGCATGGCCAAAGTAGCTGCCAAAATGCAATGAGAATTTAGGAGCATCAGAAGTGGCCAGCAATTTCTGACCACGAACAGGATAAAGATGCACACAGTGAAACATGCTAGAGTGGACCCTGCACTGAGGTTTTTGTATGGAAAGCTGCTGAAGCCAGGTAGTACTTGAGTTGTCCCAAATCTGCGATAGAGCAGCCACTCAATGCAAAAGAAGGTTGATGGGAGAACAAAGGACTGAGCAGTTCACAGCACTCAAATAGCTTCTAACTTAAGAAGAGGGCTTGATGCTGCAGCCTCACAAATGCTGCTTGGGGATCTGCTCTTGCTGAAGGCATTCACATCCAGTCCTGCACAAATAAGAGTAAGTCCCCTCTAGTGTGTCCTCCCTACTCCACTATCCCACCCACTGCCTGAAAGCCAAAGGAAAATCCAGTGCAGGGGAAGAAGCACAAACACTTTTTTGGGGGGGACATATTCTAGGTATGGCACAGCAGTGACAGGGAACAAAATCTGCTGTTGCAGACTGCCCAACCCTTCTTGGAGTGAACATTGGAGGAAATCTTGTCAAGAAAGTCTCTAATGTTTTAGAGATTTTTCAGAAGTCACAGGTGATTTCTGAGGGACTTAAAACCTTTTAAAGAGCTCTGACTTTCAGAAGGTCCAGTGAAAAATGGCCAGTGTTAAAGGGCTTTGGGGCGAGTGCCCCACTCATCGATCAGTCATTTCAGCAAAAGATGCTATTAATGCAACCTCATGGTCTATCCCACATACGTCACACAATTTAGAACAATGAAATCAATACAATACAGAAAGCTGTGTCCTGACAAAGCTTCTCCATGGAATGCAGCACAAACCTGGCCCTTATATGGTGTCAAATCAGGGAAAAGTTATCAACACAGGTAACAATCTCCTTTCAAATACAAAATACAGC
>JAOEHY010028408.1:0-16228 GCA_025447955.1 Psilopsiagon aurifrons
ATCATTGACTCTTCACCGGGGCATAACCTCCACCTGACCGACCTGCACTTCCCATGGGATTTGGGTGCTGGGATTGGAAGCGATATTGAATAGGAGAAACAGAGAACTCAGCCATGGCTCCTGGCAGGCACAGACACCGGCGTGCTCTGGGGGGTTAATTATTCACAGCAGCACATGGAACAAGTGTAAGAGCAGTAAAACCTCCCCAGCATGTAGAACGCAGTTAAAAATCCCTCATGGAAGGCTGGGAATGCCGCCGGTGCTCCGGGGGGGTCAGTGCCTGCCCCCTGCCTGCACCGCGGTATTTGTAGGTCACTGCTGCTGTGCCTGGCTGGGCTGGCCCCTACTCGCCAGCCCTCCCTTATCCCAGCAGCCTTCCTAGAAAGCTATTTATGGATCACAACCAAGTCACCTTCTGGCTTCCCTTGAAAGAGCTGCGTGGCTGCTGGGGCCTCTCGCTGCTTTCCAGGCTCAGAGGTGATGGGTTTGCTCTTCCCTGATCGCTTTCCAAGGCGACAAAACGCTGGGTGCCCGCGGGAAGCTCCGTGCCTGCCCTGCCCGGAGCCACGCGCAGCAGTGCCCTGCCAGGAGTACTGCTCTTTGCACACCACATCCATCATCCGCAGAGGTGTGAGCCCGCTGCGGAGTAACAGCGGGGATGGGATGAGCAGAGGAGGGGGAAGAGCCACCACCCGCGGCTGGAGGCAGCGCCGCAACCCCTCTGTCACCATCCATGAGACACAGGGTCCCAGTGTGCTTCCACAGAGCAAGGGCAAGGGGAGCTGCTGCCCCAGAGCAGGCGCTGGTCAACGCAGCGTCTCCGCTGGATGCGTGCAGGGTCAGGCTCAGGTCTGAAATCCTGGCTGAGCCCCTGAGTCCTCCCTGGAATTTGCTCTTGGGCAAGGGAAGCAGTAACGAGCACCTCATTTGTCAGCTCTGTGCTGAGGTCCCTGCAGAATGACCCACGCTGCATTTAATCCTTTCACTGCTATTTTTTTCCTATTAGCAATCTTTTAGGCAATCCTAACACTTCATTCGAACTCTGCTCTCTAAGCCGGGGCCAGATTCTCCTCTAAAGAAATAGCTTAAAGCAGGGCTTTAGCATCCAGGCGCAGTCAGCACATTGGAGACTGAGCCCCCCACTTCTCTGGTTGTTTCCTCAATTGGAAGCCGCTTTAAATTTCATTCCAGCTTCTGCCATGCAGCCCCGGAGCATTCACGTCTGTGCTGGGGAAAACAAACCTCCTGGAGGGGTTTTGTGGAGCAAGGATAGGCTGAGCTCAGAGCTGAGCTAAGCACAACCAGCTAGTCAAGCTGCTGACCTCCGCCCTTGGGGATGCTCCCGGAGCCAGCGCCAGGGTTTAACACGCATTATCCCGGGCTCCTGCTCTGGAGCTGCGCTGCCCTCCCCTGGCTATGAGCCCTGGCGAAGGCAGCACTGGAGCTGCCAGGTTGGGATGGTATCAGCTCTGCTGCTCCTGGCATGTCTCGATCAGCACCATCACGGAGCTCCTACTGACACCCTCCCTATAGCATCCGGCCTGGGAGGAGGAAATGCTGCTGCTCTCTAAGATGCTGAGAGGGATTATCCAGTTTTAGAGTCCCTGGATCCAAAAGAGAGCAATTCTCATTTGCAAAGGGCTGCAGCCAAGCCAGGACTCTCCCTTCACTCCTCATTGCCTTCCCCTTGCTTCTCATGACTGCAGGGAGGGGGAACAAGCCAGCTCTGTGAAACGGGTCACCGGCCATGACCTGCCTGACCCTCCCGAATCCCCAGCCGCTTTGAGCACGCTGCATCCAGAGCTTCCCAGAGCCCGGCAGCTCCGGGACCCACCAACGGAGCCTTTGCTCCCTCTGCCTTTTCCTAAACACACAGAGCAGGGAGGGAACGGAGCTTGGCAGCAGCACTGAGCCCTCCTCTAGGTTAACACTGGGGGAAACCAACTCCAGAGCGTAACTGCAGTGCCTGAGCATGCCTCATCCTCCAGCCAAGTACCTTTGCTCCATTCCTTCCCTTTAGCCTTTGCTTTCTCTGTTCGCAGCACCCCAAGGGCAGCATCCTCTCTGCTGAAGGTCACTGCTCTGAAAAACATGCCTCGGATGTACTCTGGAGAGCTTTCAAAGCTAAGCAGGGTTAATGTTGCACTGCTGGGGTTAGGCTTTGCCTCCCCCCTGCCAGGCTGGGCAAGAGGCTTCTGGCAGAGGAGCTCCAGTGTTCCTGGGTGCCTGCACAGGGTGCTCCGTGTCCACACACCAGCACCCGAGGCAGAAGAGAAGCAGATTCTTGTACTCTGCTCAGGTCCATTGTGATGTACACAATGGGAGAAACATCATTTCTCCTACATGTAACAAAACCCAGACAATCCTCTCCCAGACATCCCTTTTCCATTGGCACCTGTTGTTAGCAGTAAGTAAAGGGCACTTAACTCCAGCAGCACCTCTCTGTCTTGCCACTTGGACACAGACCTACGTGCTCAAATGACAGAGAAAATTGGAATTGGCTGCAATTACTTGGAGTACGTATCCCTCGCGGACAAACGCAGCCACAGCAGAACCAGGGATAATTTCATTTCTCTACTCAAAGCAGGCAGGAATATAACATTTAATTGCCAATTAGGCTTGAAATACAACCAGGGCCTGAATCGTGAGCCCAGAGCAGCACAAACAGCAGCAGTTGAAAAGGGCACCAGGGGTTTGCTCCGGTGCTGAACCTGCCTTGAACGCCGCCAGGCACGGGGCAGCCACAGCCTCTCGGGGCACCCTCATAGGGAAGAGCTTCTGCCTAAGAGCTCACCTCAGTCTCCCCTCTGGCAGGTTAAAGCCATTCCCTTGGCCTGTCCATTCATCCAACGTGAAGCAATTGCTGCTTCCGTTTGAGGTCTGTTTGACCTGCTGGATGGACCAGCTCCACCTTCTCCGAGCACTCACGTGGGACCTGCTGCTCCGCTCCCTTCCGAGAGGGCCATAAAGCAAAGGGTAATTCTACAGCCCAGAAATAAACACACTGAGGGCTTCCTTCCAGCTCTCTGACTTACAAGAAATGATCCGGTAACGGGAGTGACCGATGTGGGTGTGACAGCCCCGCTCGGGGCAGCCCCGGCACGGTGAAATCAGACAGCAACAGGCTTTCCTGAGCCAGAGCCGCTCTTATCTCCCCACAGCCCTGCCCGAGCTGCGGAAAGCTGCCCCAGCTCCCATTGCCCTGGCTGTGCTGTCAGGGGGACAGCGATGTCCTCCTCATTCGCTGGCTGCCAGTGGGAGCTGCAGGGCTTTCCCAGCTCCCCAGAGCAAGGTGAGAGCAAGAGCTCTCAGCCCTCGTGCAGGTTTTCCTACACTTGAGCTCTTGCCTTAGCATGGAGCAAGAGAAACATCCCCGGTCTCTCTGGCATGGAGATGTCAGATGATGGTCCCTCATCACATGGAGGTATCTGAGCACCTCACGGGCTCAGTGCTCCCCAGGAGCCACAGAAGGACATGGCCAACCCCAACTTCTCTGCTCACAGCTGGATGCGGCTGTAAAACCACAGCCACATCTAAAGATACCTCTGTGTAATCTTCAGTTAGTTTATGTGCCGGGGAGGGAGCAGGATCCTGCTCGAATGAATTCCGACCTTCAGCTGAGGAGAGCTGCTCGCCGGCGAGATGTTCATTTATACCCAATCGGTTCCATCTCTGTCAGAAGTCCAGCTGCTGACGGTCGTAGCATTTAATCTCTACTGGGGTTATTGCACTTGTGTGTCCTGCAGGAACACGACTGCTCGCAAAGGCAAACAGATGACTTTGCGGGCATCCGTGCACCCCCTGTTAGAGCGGATGGAGGCTCCCTGTGCTCCTAACGCAAACACAAGATTCACTCCGGCCTGCGTTAATCCTGGGCAGCGAGGATCCTCCATGACATGAAAGGGCTGCAGTTTATGCTCATGCCTTTTCTGGGAGCCTCTGCCTGGGGGTTTACACATCTGTGGTTTCCTGCCATGTGAAAGTTTTGGTCCTCCTCATGCTCTGGCAGGAAACGGTTGTATTTCCAAGAGGCATTTCCTGCCCTGGGCTGCAGCCAGAGCATTTATGTCACTTTTCATCCAGGATTTTCACATCTATTTCTGTGCTTCCTACTCATCTGAGTGGTTTCTCTGGTGCAGCCTTGGCTGCTGCGTGGCTCCACAGCTCCCATCAGCAAACCCTGCACGGAAATCTTCCCTTGACACAAACAGCCGGAACCACACATCATTTCTGCAGCAAGCCTGAGTAATCGTTTCCTAAGAGCTGACCTCCCCAACAGGCCTACAAACGCAGGAGGGACATGCAGCCAAACCAGCAGGAGTGGCTGCATGGCCAAAAGCATCCTGATGGCCAGCACTCAGCCTCCAAACCCTAGGCAACCAAAGCCAATGCTTCTGCCCTGCCCAGGATAGGAGTTAGGGGAAACACAGCTGCATACAGGACGAAACCAGCTGAAAGGATGAGGAAGGATGTCCCAGGCTGCAGAGGGGGACCTGCACGGAGGTGTGCATCCTCGTATCAATGACATCTAATCCCCCCATCACGCGCTTTCCCTAGAAGCACTGTTAACCCCCTGCAGCACACAGATTTCTGGCTTATATGGAACTGTCCGGTGTCCTGGGATCTACTTCTCTGAGTGAGAGCAAGAGAAGCCAACTGAATACCTGTGGCATGGCCAAGCGCTGTGGCTGCAGCCAGAGCAGGTAAATGAAGCTGTGGGCACTCTGCGTGGCTCTCATAACACCAACTCACTGCAGAGGTGCACAAACAGACCCAAAGATGCTGGAGAACGGCTGCTCCCGACAAGCACATCCCAGCTCACGCTCGTGCCAGTAAAAAACCACACTCGGCCCCTTGAGACCTGAACCCTCCTGACATTTATAGACGGTTATAACATTCCCACTTAATTATCGATTAGCCAAGCAGCCTTACACAATTCATGTACAAAACACCCCCTCCATCTTCCCCCAGACACCGCTTTCCAGTGGGCTGACTGGATTTTCCTTCCTCCCATCACCCCCTTGCTGCAGGCGGCATCGGTTCCCACTGGGCAGCACCTCAAGCACAATGTGCCCATCGCCGTTCCCTGCGCCTGGACCCCAGAGAAAGGTGGGGAGAGGAAAATAAAGAGTGAATCTTGGCTGGAAAACACATCTCCAGTTACCAGGCCCTGAAATGGGTCATGTCCTCACTCAGCCCTTACTTCGTTTCACAGCACAGCTTCAAAGAGACTGAGCGGACGGATGCACAGCAGAACCACCCAATGCCTATTGATGGGGCACCCTCCAAACCTCCCTCACACACCACACACCAGGTAACACTGTCCTGTGCCTTGTCCCACTGCTGGGTGACCCACAGGGGGGCAAAACTCTGCACACCCGAGTTTCTAACCGGGTGTTGCTGCATCCGCCCTCACCGGTACTGCGTGGTGCAAAGTGTCTCCAGCCATGGCAGAGGATGGTGATGGAGAGCAAGCATAAAGCTGATGGTGGAGGAGCCACCCACTCTGCAGGTGGCATTAACTGAGAGGCTGAGCTTTTCATGCTGATCTCCACAACTATCACCATGTCCTCAAAACACAGCCTTTATCCCGAACTCAAGCTCATGGGGAGTGTAACCACACTAAAGACAAAACGTTCATCTTCCAGGAGAGGCCGGAGGGCCATGGGATGCTGCTTACCTGGCTCGGAGCTCTCGCAGTCCTGCGGGTTGCACTTCTGGCTGCTCTCGGGCCAGGGCTCGTGGGCGCAGAGGCTGCTGTCCTCCTCAGCCAGCCCCGTCTTGGTGTTGATGCACTTGACCTGGCGCCGCTGGATGCCCCCGCCGCAGGGAGCCGTGCACTGCGGGAGCCACGCAGCCCCGTCAGCCCCAGGGGAGCGGTCCCCAATCGTGCACAGCACCCCCAGTGCCACCAGCCCCTGCAGCACCCCCAGTTGGGATTGGAGGGTGGGTTTCCCCCCATTCCCTGCCCTGCACTCACCTCTCCCCAGGAGCCCACCACCCAGGTGCTGCAGGGGTGTGTGTTGCAGGGCCGGGTGGTGTTGGGCCGCAACGACTCCTCGCAGCGCCCCGGTTCTGGGCACGTCACCAACCGCTCCTGCTCCCCACCGCCACACGGCTCCGAGCACTGCGGGGACATGAGGCATGCAAGGGGAGGCACAACGGAAGGGAACACGCTCCATGCATTGGGGTCTTTAGGAAACCCACACTGCAGATACACAAAACCCACTTCCCATGTGGAGCACCCGCTTTGCAGCCTCCCCTGCTGCCAGTGGGTGACTTCCTTCTTAGGGCTTGAAGATGCCTGCGGGGCTCCTGGGGGCAGCAGGATCTAAGCAGACCACTGCCATAGCTGCCGAAGTCTTGCAGGTGTGGCAAGGCGCCGGCTAAGCCTGCTGCATGGGGGGCTCCAGGGAGGCCCAGCACTGCAGGCAGCTCTTCCCCAGCGACCGAGCACTCAAGACCAGGCTGGATGTGGCTCTGGGCACCCTGGTCCGGTTGAAGATGCCCCTGCTCACTGCAGAGGGTTGGACCAGATGAGCTTTGAAGGTCCCTTCCAACCCAAACCATTCTATGGTTCTATGATTTGCCCTGGGCAAGCAAATGCCAGGCGCTTGGTGAAGATGCTTTGAGGGAGAGAGGAAAAACAACTGCTTGTGCCCAGCAGTTGTTGAGCACCCCCCACCCTCATCCCCCTGCCCAGCAGCCCCCACCTCTCTCCAGGAGGACGTGTACCAGTCCAGGCACGGTGAGATCTGGCAGGGGAGCTGTGAGGGTGGCTTGGAGAGGGCAGCCTGGCAGTGGAAGGGCCGAAGCAGCCTCTGGTCTCTGGTATCGATGCAGTGCACATCCCGAACCTTCGTGCCTCCGCCACAGCTCCTGGAGCACTGCGAACAAGAAGGGCATCAGGGAAGGGCAGCAAGGCTGGCGCGGGGACATCCCTCCGGCGGTGGGAGGTGACCCCAGAGACACATTCTGCCTTGGTCTGGATTGGGTTGATGCTCAGCCTCTTTCTCTAGACCAAGCTAGAGAAAAGCACACCCAGCTCTGGGTCTGTCATCATCCCTCTGAACACAATTGGCTTCCAGCTGTAACAGCACCGAAGCCTTTAGGCATTGGACAACTGATGAGTCCAAGAAACAGCAGCCACCCAGAGCAAAGGGGTTTGTTCCCCGTTATTGAGCTCCCCACATTCACCTAATCCCACTGCAAACGGCCCCGGGTAGCGCAGAGCAGCCGGGGCTCCCCAGCACCCCACCGGCTGTGTTCCCGCTTACCTTGCTCCAGGTGCCCACGCGCCACATGGAGCAGGGTCTCAGGGAGCACCTCCGGGCAGGGACGGGTTTGTGGGCAGCGGTGCAGGCAGCATCACTGCCCGCACTGCAGCGCACGGTCCTCCAGATCGCACCCACGCCGCATGTGACCGAGCACTGCAACACAGGAGATGGGCTCCTGATCCTCTCCTCTCCTGCCAGCCCAGCGGGGCTGCCCCCCGATGTCCCCCATGCCCCGTGCTGGGCTCTGGCCAAGGATGGAAAGCGGTGGCCCAGCAGAAGTGTCCTTGGGGACTCGCAGGCATCGGGAGGGTATCAGTAAAACTGGGGCGTGCGGAAGCAGGGCTGTGATGATGTGGAGCTTCCCCAGACACTGTGCCCAGCACTGCCTGGCACGGCACAGCGAGCCCAGAGAAGCTGCGGCTGCCCCATCCCTGGCATTGGGGATGGACACAGTTGGGACACAGGGGCCTGGAGCACCCTGCTCCAGTGGAAGGTGTCCGTGCCCATGGCAGGGGTTGGGATCGGATGAGCTTTGAGGTCCCTCCCAGCGCAAACCACTCCATGGTTCTATGAGTCTATGAAAGTGCAAAAGTGCGTGTGAGCCATGCATGTTTTCTGCATGCAAAAGCAATGCCTCAGGGACCAGCCAGGAAAGGGATGGGCCTCTCACCTCCATCCCAACCATATCACCCCTAATGGGACTCAACACATACCTCACTCCAGTTCCCGACCTCCCAGCTGGGTATCACGGTGGATCCCGCAGTGGTCAATGGTAGAAGCAAAGCCTCTTCCTTCTCCATCTTTTCATCCTCCCAGGGCAACGGGGGGACAGGGGTGGGCTGGGATAACTCATGCTCCCCATCATGGGCAGCAAATGTCCCTGAGGCTGCCCACGGTGAGAGCTCCCCTGGTGTGGTGCTGCTGAGGGGGGCTCCGTGGGAGCTCTGCTCTTCATGGAGTGACCCCAGCTCTGGGTGCTGGGACACCCCCAAGATCCACAACACTGGGGGGGACTCAGAGGCTGATGTTCCCACTGGGTGCCCAGGAGCTGGAGCTGTGGCCATGGCTGGCGCTGGGGTATCTTGCTGGATGAGGCCACTGGAGCTGAGCTGGGTGGCTGGTCTGGGCATGGCAGGGGACAAGGGCACTGCTGCTGGAGAGGCTGTAGTGGCCACCAAGGGGGGTAAGGTCAAGGAGGTGGGGGTGTGGGGCTCTGGCTGCCCTGCCTGCCCTGCAGAGCCACCATCAGCACCCACGGGATAGGACCTTGCAGGGAGATGGGTGCTGCCAGCGCTCCTTCCCATCTCCATCTCCCACCGTGGTCCCTGAGGAGTGGGGAAGGAAAGATCTTCCCTCTCTGTCCCATGGGATTGCTCATCAGCTGCTGGCATTGTGTGGGTGCCCACTGTCCCCTCCGGTGCTTCTTCCCATCCTTCCTGCTCCATGTTCTTGGGGGCAGCACCATCAGCATCAGCAGTGATGACAAGATCCATTTTCCTTGAGCCTTCGTGGGCTCTCCCTGCAGAATCGGCCGCGTGGTGCTCCTCACTGCTGGCGTTCCCCATCCCCTCGGTGCTCACGTGCCCCTCACCACAGCTCCCAGGCTCTCCGTGGCCGTCAGATGTGTCAGTGCCAGCTCTGCCCCTGCCAGTGGGCAGTGGCGGGGGGCGCTCAGCTGGGGAAGGAGCCTGGGGAGTGAGGCCATGGGCTGGAGCATCCTGGCCAGCGCTGGTCCTTGTCGGCACAGCTCCCCAGGCTTCATCCACGGGTGGGTGGTCATGGCTGTGACGCGTGGTGCTCCGGGTGGGGGAGTGCTCCTCAGAGCAGGGCACAAGTGTCACATCCTCCTCCTCACCCACAACGCTGGGGATGGTATACCTGGGAACAGCAGTTTCCACATCCTCAGGGACCACACTCGGGAGGCCATTGACATGAAAACCCTCAGGCTCCATCTCTCCTTCACCATGCACAGAGGCAGAAGTGTTTGCTTCATTGGGCGCCGGATGGTCCTCACTTGCTGCTCCTCCCAGGACAGGGGTGTTCAGGACATCAGCTGGCACCTCATGGGGCCCCTCCACATCATTGGTGCTCAGCCCTGGCTTAGGCTCCTCACCTTTGGTCTCCTTCTCCGTGAAGGGATAGTAAGACAGATCCTCATGGAAGTTGATGAAGTTATAATCGTAGTAAAAATCATCAACAAAGACATTTCCCTTTCTGGCTGAGAAGTCCTCCTCAGTGATGATATTGACATCATTGGACTCCGGAATATTTGGAATTAAAGGGTTAAATTTAGGAATGTGGTTGCTGGGAATGTAATGGATTTCATTAAATATCTCCCTGCTGGAGGACCCGCTGCCAGACCAGTCCGCGTTGGCACCGTCCCATTTCTTCTGGCACTGTGGCAAAGAGCAAATAGTTTCCGAGCTGGGTCTCTCTGCAGGGTCACAGGCGGCCCCAGTGCTGTTGCTGCAGTAAACAGAGCGCCTCTGGGTCCCATTGCCACACGTGGCAGAGCACTGGGAAACAAGAAGAGGCACTGGTGTCAGGGATGGGAGCACAGCCAATGCAGGATGCAGCAGCAAGAGCCAGGAAGGAGCCCATGCCCCTCACCGGTGCTCACCTCGGAGATACCAAAGTGGGTGCTCAACCACCCCATGTGCCACAATGCTTTGGGCACAGGGAGAAGGGGCGCCACATCCCTCTACCACACTCCCACCGCCCACCTGGGTCCCAAGACATCTCCTACGCCAGTCCCACTGATGGCATGGGGTCCCCTGCACCAGGAGTCAGGAGCAGGAGGTATGGTCACACCAGGAAGCAGTGTTATTACTGGCCACACCTAGAGCCAGGGCTTTCTCCCTGCTGGAGACCATCCCAGGCAGGGTTGGAATTGCAGGGTACTTTGCCCGGGGTGATCCCTGACCTGCTCTCCAGCCAGAACTAATTTTCCTGGGAGATGGCCATTGTGAAGGGCATGGGGTAAGATGATCCAATAGGTCTTTTGTGTGACCTATCACCATGAATTGCATCTCTTCTTCTAGAAGAGAACTTTGTGAAGCAGGGAATAATAACATGGGCGTAGTCCTAGTAGGGAAAGAGCCAGGGTCAATAAGGAGCTTTGTTGAGGGCAACCCCTCCTACAGCATAAGAGTCTCTTTGAGATTGTCCAGAACAGAAGAAACCCACAAACTGAAGGGGGTGACAGCAAAGTTTGCTGCTGGGTGAGTAAATCCCAGTGCCACCATCATCTCATGTGGCTGCACAAGCCACAGGCCCCTGCAGTCTGCAGTGACAGAGGCACAGAGCATTAGTCATGTACATCAAAGCGCCTCAGACAAGCCAGCCAAGGAGAACAAATGGTCAGCAAGGCAAACAAACCCAGCGGAGCTGAAATCCCTCTTATCTGGATGAAAACGGATGGGCTGAGGCAAGGATTTGATGCACTGCCACCAGCTGATGGAAATTAAGGGGTTGGGGTGGACTGAGCTGGGCGGCCCGGGGGATGTGCTCCTCAGGCAATGCATGCTGCGGTGCTCTGAGCCCTTCCCATCCCTGCTCAGCCCCTGGGACCTGCCCCCCTCCCTGTGCCTGTCCTGATGGGCTCCCGGGTGGGTGTCCACCCATGGGACATCTCCCTCCAGGTAGCAGCATCACGCAGGTTGCATGGAGGTGGATGCTCCTGCCAGGAGACAGAGGCCCATGTTTGCCTATTAATGGACAACAAACAGTACTCCTGAGTGCACTGGCGGCTCCTTTGGCAAGTCCATACAGCTGGGCATACATCGCTTTAGGGTCCTTTCGAAGGCACCAAGTGCCAGTGTAAGCACGCTCTCGAGCTACCCAAACCTCCAACAGCCCTTTGGGCTTTGCAGGCTGCCCGAGCGCTCTCTGCCAGACACATGCTGCCTTGCCAGAGCATCTGCAAGCGGGGAGAGAGCAACAACCGCACATTATCATCACAGGACAGAGAACTGTGCTTCTGGGGAGCTCCCAGGCCCCTCAAATGCCTCTACTTACCCGAGAGTAAGCAGAGAATGGAGTCTCCTCTCCTACCACTGGTAGTGGTGGGGCTGGAGAGGGAGGGCTCCCACTTTAAGGGCAGGAATCGCCTGCCATCGCCGGAGCTGGCACGTGTTTGCTGGGGCTCACAGATGCACAGTGCCACCACCACGGAGGACAGTTGGTGGCTTGCGCTGGCTCCGTGCTGCCTCAGCCCTGTAGCTGTGGCTTTCGGGGGCCCCTGGAGGAACATTTCTGAGCAGCTCACATTTAACCTTCAATTTTCTGTTCGCGTTTTGACTCCCTTTGTTTCTTAGCAACCATCTCCCTTCCCCGGCTCACATTTCCCTGCCGGTATTTGCCTTCACACTGAACACGTTGGCAGCTTCTGCTTTAATCAGGAGTGGTGATTTTGTGGTTAAAGCCCTCAATCTGTGGCTGAGCTGATCCACAGCAATGCAGAAACAAATGAAGGCTACAGGGGGGTCCCAGGCCTGGGGTGTTTTATACGTGGGGCATTTTGACCTCTTCTCTCTTTCATAAAGATGTTGAAAAATGTGGGATGCCCCCATCATTCCCTGGGGGCATCACTGAGGGGTCTCTGACCACCCCATGGCAGTCGCACACACAGTGTGGGGCACTCAGATCCTGGCTTGTCCTGAACAACGTCCCCCGGGCAAGAAATGTTTGTAAGGCTTCTGCCAAAACAAAGGGGAAGAGCTGTGGGGCTGGCAAACACAACAAAGGCTTGGAAGCCTCTTGATTCTGCCCCCTGTGCATCAAAAGCACGGAGCGTGGCCATCACCCTGACTGAGGGAGCAGTGAGGTCTGGAGCATGCGGCGCAGAGCCGTGCAGCCCGGCGCTCCTTCCTCACCCTCAGACCTCCCTATGCAGTGGAATTCCCATCCCTGTGAGCTGGTGCCACAGCGTGAGCCCACGGAAACGCATCCATGAATTCTCCCAGCACTCCCAGGCACGCTGAGGATGTCTGGGGCACTGTGTCCCCAGCTCCCACCAGCTTTGGAAGACAACACCCCCCTCGATGCTCCTTCTCACCTCAGACCAGTTCCCCACGGCCCATTGGGAGGGACAGGGGACGTCCCGGTGACAGGGCGCCGTGGCATCTGGCTTGGCGAGGTGCTGGCAGTCCGTGTGCTGCAGGGCCCTCTGCTCATCCAGCCCCACGCTCTGGATGCAGAGCACTGTCCTCTTCATCAGCCCCGTGTGCCCGCAGGTGACGGAGCATTTCTGCCACTCACCGACCCACCACCTGGGACACGGGAAGGGAAATGTCTGAGCCAGGAGGTGCACGTGGGCTTTGGCAGCCTGGGGGAATTAACTATGACCCCAAGCGCAGCTCATGCTCCAGCCCAAGGTCAAGGAACAGAGACTGAGATGTATCATGGAATTAACCGGGTTGGAAAAGCCCTTCAAGCTCATCCGGTCCAACCGTTCCCAGCGTTGCCAAGGCCACCACTGACCCATAGCACAGAGGCTTTGTCTCCACGGTGTGTGGACCCTGCAGGGATGGTGACTGCAGCCCTGCTCTGGGCAGTTCCAATGTTGAGCACCCTTTGGGAAGGGATTGCTCCTCAGTTCCATCCAAACCCACCCTGGTGCAACTTGAGGCCGCTTCCTCTTGTCCTGTCCCTTGTTACTTAGAGGCTCACCCCCACCTCACTGCGACCTCCTGTCAGGCAGCTGTAGAGAGCAATAAGGTCCTGCCTGAGCGCCCCTTTCTTCAGACTTCATGGCTTAGCCTCTGTGTTGGCCAGGGATCGTTATCTACACAGAGAGGCCCTGCCTGGATGGTGCCTTCCCATGTGGACAAGGAACACACCGCGGTGGCTGGGCAAGCACAGGGATTCGCTCTCCTGGACCAACACAGGGTCTGGGATCCATTCTCAAGCATGAGATGGAGGAGAGGTGCAAACCCAGGGCTGCAAATCACTGCACACATCCCGTTGCAATCCAGCATGGCAGCTACTGAGGCCCCCCCACTCCGGTCACCCCTTCGGACATCAACCTTGGCCAAGAAGGATCAGGGGGCAGCAGACCTGGCCGGGCAGGGCTCCTCGCTGCACGTGCGCTGCTGGTCATCAGGGCGGGTGAGTGCATCGCAGTGCCGCTCCTCCACGATGCCCGCCAGCTTCTCCACGCAGTGCACGACCTGGCGCTGCACCCCTGCGGGCACAGAGGGGCATCAGAGCAGCCCCACGGCATCCCCTGCTAGCGAGGGACAGGGCACCCACGTGCACACACACACTGAGGCCTTGGGGCTGTGTCCGAGGAGGAGCCAGCTGGCAGCAGCACAGCTCTTTTTGGCAGCTCCTGCCCCAGCTCATGGATCAATCACCGCCGAAGCCTCATGTCCCCATGTGCAGTGCTTACACAGTGACATTTCCCCCTCAACATGCTGCCTGCTTCTGTCCTCCCTTCTGCAACACGTACTTGACCCTTGACTTGGAGAGCTGCAGCTCTTAACCGCTGCCAACAGCTGAGATTGATGCAACCCTGCTGAAGCTGCTGACTTGTGCTTGGGCTCAAGCTCTTGAGAGCTTATAGGGCCAGTGGGGCTGGGGCCCTGGGGCTGGCCCTGTAGAAGCAGCTCAGTCCGAGCTCTCCCAAAACCATGTCTCAGCTCCCACCATCACCCAGCCCAGGGAGAGGGGCTCAGTCAACTCCAGCTGCTCGCCCGTGGCTGGAGAGGGCGAGAATCCTCACCCAACTGCCTGACCTGTGTTTCCCTCCTGTTCTGGAAGCCAAACCTTGCAGAGGAAAGCTGGGTTTTAACGAATCCAAGTGCCCCCAGCTCCCCCCCTCCTCGACTCCCCACGCTGCAGTGCCCATAGGCACGCACAGCAATAAATGCAAGCCCAAATGCACATAATACACCCCACCAGCTCCTGCTGCACTGCCACCCTGCTGCTCCCAGCAGGAATTCAGCCCTATCTCCCAGGAGCAGGCAGGAAACCTCTCCCAACACTCTGTGCTACCGTGAAATGTGAGTGTCTTTGAATATCCCTTTTTCAGGGGCAGCAGCTCTTGAGGATGCACTCGCCGGTCCAAGCCTCCCCTCTCGCAGTGTGCTAGGACCATCCCCCTCCACTGGCCACCCCAGAAGCTGCCCTGGGGACCCCAGGATGCCCAATGGGGTGGGATGGGGGGAAAGCAAGTGTCTGACCCCACGGGTCAGTGCAGGAGCGCAGGGCTCTGCCTGCACCAGGCACCTTCCCTTGTTTCTGCCCACAAACCCCTGTAAACGATCCCCCCTGGAGGGGCCCGGTCAGGCAGGAGCCCTTCCACACTCCCTGGGCTTCTCTAAAGCTCCTTTGTCTCCATCACCCCGACGCCAAGGAACACCCGGCGCAGTAACAGGACACCGGGGCAAGCGCTGATAAACCCTGGGGTCCCGGCACTGCAGTGCGGGGACTGCAGCAGATGCCGCCTTTTAATCCCCCCATCCAAGACCTCCCGAAACCGCAGACGCAGGAATTTCTGGAGCACTCCCGTGGTACGGGAGCCGGACCCACCGGTGCCACACGTGGCCGTGCACGTGGTCCAGGAGCCAAAGCGCCAGAGGAACTCGGGCTGCTCGATGGCGTTCTCGCTGTCCGCGGGGCGCCGGATCGTGTACTGGTACCGCACACCCGGGTTGGTCTCCTGGAACAGCAGCTGAGGGGGGAGGACAATGGTCAGGGGGTGGCTGCAGGACCTGCGCCCCACCAGCAGCCCATGACCATTTCATCAGTGGGGTCAGCAAATGGCAGAAGCAGTGGAGGAGCAGAGGAACTGCCCCCGCTCAGAGCACGGGGCTTGGGGATATGTCAGGAAACCATTACAAACCACAGTGAGGACACTGCAAAGCACCGGGAGCTTGGGTTTGTGTCTCCCCTGATGAAGAGCCTGAAGGATTCCCTGTAAACCCTGCTCAGTGCCACTGATGCATGCAGCCCAGCGGAGGCTGAGCGTGGTGGGGGGTCCAGGATGGCCAGACACCCTCCTCCCCATCCCTTCCCCTGCAGTCAGCTGTGGCAGGAGGTTTTGCCTCAGGAACGACCCTCCTGCAGGTCAGGAGGATGCTGAACAGCATCTGCCCCCATAACCCCTCCTGAACTCTCCAGCAAGGGATGGTACAGCTGGAGGGAGGCTCTGACTGCTCCCAGCCCCACATGCTGGGCTGATGGGGGCCGGTCCAGATGGATGGAGACTCAGGAGAACATCAGTCACTGCGATGTGTCCTTTGGGATGGCAGCATGAGCCTCGCCCAGAAGAGGAGGACTCCAATCTCCTCACCTCCACGTGTCCTGGGGAGCAAACTCCAGCGATGGCTGGAGGTGACACGGGTCTGAAGGCATTTCCCTAATTGCCCCGACCTGAAGCAGGCTCCTGCTGCCCTCAGCACCCACGAAGCAGCTCCTGCCGTTTTCAGACCCTGCCCAAGCACCGCCCGCACCCGCTCCCGAAGGCTGGGAGTTTATCCTTGTTTTTCTTAGCCTGAGCGCTCCCATTATTGCCAAAGCTTTGTTGTTGTTGGAGCTGTGGCAGGAGCGAGGGCGTCTTTCCAAAGCCTCTCCATGAACATTGAGAGGTTATTGTCAAAAGGTTTCAATTAGCTCACGAATCCCAGAGAGTGCTTTGTGGGTGCCGAGCACGGCAGCATTCCCAGCACCAGCAGCATTCCCAGCACCAGCAGCATTCCCAGCACCGGCAGCACTTGGCAGCAGATGAGCCCAGCATCCTGCTCACATTTCACCCTGAGCCTCTGCTGAAAGACATGCCAGAGGCGAAGACTTTGGCTGCTCAACGTGGCCAAGCTCCAGAGTGAGCTTGTGCGAAAGGGCTGATGCTGATGACAACAGGGAATGGCTTTGACTGCCAGAGGGGAGACTGAGATGAGCTCTGGGGCAGAAGCTCTTCCCTGGGAGGGTGCTGAGGCGCTGGCACAGGG